>JANHGB010070097.1:0-20392 GCA_026283785.1 Coracopsis vasa
ACGGGCTTAAACCACGACAACCTCTCCACATTTGCACAATCTGTATTTGTAGGGAAAAAAAAAAAGATAAAACTCTGAAAATGCTAAGATCTCTGGGAAACTTTCTTCCCCATTACCCAATCAACCCATGTTCATTTCCATGACAGTAAGTGTCAGACGGTTTCAGGCTCCAGAATAACAGCCAATAAAATGAAAGCTAAATGAAAATTTCCACCTTCAAGAAGCTGATAGGCTTTGACATTACAGTGGTCTTGAACCAAGCACATCAGGGTCTTCCGTTCTTCAACCCCAAGCTATCACCAAGACTGCTTCAACTAGTGTCTTGTACGATGTGTATTCAAGGTAAATTTGAAAAGGAAATATGTTTCTGAGCAAAGCAACACGCACAGCAAACTATACCTGAACCAGAACACGGCGACAGAGCCCGGCTGTCACAAGAGACTTGGCCACCCAACGGGCTGCGTACGCAGCTGATCGGTCCACCTTCGTATAATCTTTGCCAGAAAAGGCACCACCTCCATGAGCTCCCCAGCCACCATAAGTATCCACAATGATCTTTCGACCAGTAACACCAGCATCACCCTGAATCCATAAAAGAATTTCTCCATTTTATAACCATTTTATTATAAGTCTTAAACAAGGTTATGCATCCTTCAGAAGACTACAACAACTTGTAAGTAAGTCTACCAAATGTGGATTGCCGTGTGCTAGCTGAAAGAATTAACTTGTCTCACCAAGCTACAACAGTGGCTATAAACGTTCTTTAAAGACATATTCATAAGACAAACCATCCACAAATTGTGTTGGTAATCAAGCAAATAGGTCTACACCCAGATAGCTAGAGAATGCACTGCCTGTTTCAAAAGTAAATATTCCAGACAATATGGAAACTTTAGTTTAGAATTGACATATCTAACACATCCAAAGAACAGAGAGTATTTTTAACAAACTACATGCCATATAGGAACCACTGAGAGATTTTAAACTGTTATAAATAAAGAAATAAATAAATAATTATCAGGCTTTCATATCTTTTAATAAAAATCTGAAGTTTTGTGTCTATTAAATAGTAGATGTCTTTTTCATATTTACCATCAAAAGGCATGTCAGTATTATGTTATACATCATTACATAGAGGCTGGCATACAATACTTCCAGTGCCACTTCCAACCCCAAAATATTTGTAGTCTAATTTAAACTATACACAAAAGGTATGGGGTAGTAGGCAGTTACAGCTCATTGAGAAAGAAGGATTACTTTTCAAGAACAGATACTTCTAGATGAATATTCTAAAAATATTAAACAAGGAAGTGCAGATAATCTCCTAGCTGCCTACACAGCTATCCTGATTGCTGCTCACAGCTACTTGGTATTTTCATTTGATCTTGGTTAGCTGATCAGTACCTGACCAGTTGTCTGACCCTCTAGTTTACTAAATGCTTGAGCTTTCTGGTGTGAATAGAAACATGGTCACATTTCAAATTCAGTCCCCACCTCTGCAGGCAGGTTTGAAATTCTCTACAAAATAACATGTCAGTAAAATTCAACTGCTGGAATGTTTGCACAGCAAACACAAGTGGAGAGTCAAAGTTTTTCTTAGAAAGACCATGCATATACACAGAAGAAAACCTTTGTCACTGTTTTTCCAGTCTTCTAAAAAAAGCAGTGAGATATAAATCTGAATTGCAGATATCTGAGCTTGTTTAAAGGTTCCTGTCCTTGGCTTCTTCTACTTGACTCAGACCTTAATTTGTGATGAAATTCTGATGATAAATTTCAGGTGAAAGGAAAAAACCAAACCACCCCTCATTTTAACGTTGCTGAAAGAGTACAAATGCATTTGTAAAGCATGTGGAAGCCACTTTTGTGACAAGCTGTAATGTCCTTACAGTACCAGCTGGTGTTGCTGTTGGGAAAACGGTGGTAGGAGCAAAAGTACTAATTTTGCCATAGCCAGAATTCAAGGTGCCACCGTGCTCAAAAATATAAAGTGAAAATCCTAAGTGAAATACATGAGTCTTCTTTAATGAACTGAACTGGAGATTAAGACAGCCTTCTATAGCTGGCGTTGTTAAAACTGAGTAATACTCTTCTGAAAAGAGTTCAAGATGGAAAAGGTAAGGAAAGAAGTAGTTATTTTCTGTTTGCCACAATGCTATTGTAAATTGCACAAGTAATGATAGCAGTTGTAAGGCCATGGCCACACAGGCAGATTGACCCATACTAAGTAAACTTATCACAGGTTTAAACTGCAAATAGACTGCAACGTGCATGTGTTTGAATGTGCAAACATGAGCAATACAGTTCCACTACAAGAACTGAAAATGTATTCCTGGTTGGCTTACCATATGTAATTATGTTACATTTTTAAATGGGTACAGTTCAGTGCGCACCTGAAAATTTTCATATGCGTAGCCTTCTTTTTGTATGAAGCTTTGATTTCTGCATTAGTTCATTTGCCTCAAATTACAGTTCAAGTTTGCATCTCCATTTGTCTATAGTCTAGGATGTCAGTGATACACAAAATTACAGTGATACAATCAATTCAACTATACAAAAATAAATTTTTTGTTTAATCATTAGTATAATGATTAATCTCAACACCTTCCTACTTGTTTAATGGTGCTAATGTAAAAAAGACACAGCACCTCAGAAATATTCCTGACAAATTCCAGTAAATGAATGAATATGAACAGCAAAGGAAAAACAATGTCTACTTTGAATTGTTATAAAATTGGACCTATTTTCAGGAAGAAGCTTTGAAATTTTGCTGAGACAGGTCTGAAGGGAACTGAAAACATTGGGAATGGTGGATTTGTTTTCAAAAACTAAATCTCATTAGTCCTGATCCTACAGAGAGTGGAATTTCTTCCTGAATTCTGCAAGCACAGGATCAAATCACAAATCATAGCTCCCATGTTGTCTAAATAAAGCAAAAGAAACATTTATTTTCTCACCAGGAGGAGCCTATCAGGGGCTGATTTTCAGAACAGATGAGCACCCTCAGGTCTCATTGGTGTCAGGCAAAACAGTATAAGCTATACAGATATGAAAACCATATTCACTGTAAGAGAAGTAAAACTTGTGTCCATCTCTCTGTAAGAAGTGTTTTCCATGAGAAGGAACTGCATGTCTCAGTGCTGGACTTTAGAGGGTTTGAGCAAACCCAGAGCTAGGCTGTACATTTCACATGCAATGTAAGATTCAGCTCAACTGGCCTGCCTAATCACAACACATGTATGATATAACCATGAAATCAAAGGTTGCTTTGGCATACAGCACATGAAACCCTGGGTGCTTCTCACACATAAAACTGCATTTAATACTTCCACTAGGCAGCTTGTGTCTTCCACCCTAGGACAGATGTGACAAAAAGCTGAGCATTTGTTTTAAGACACAGCCAATGACAAAGGCAAGCTGATAAAAGCACCAAAATAATACCACACAAACCTGAGGTCCTCCAATAACAAAACGTCCACTAGGTTGAAGGTGACAAATAGTTTTCTCATCCAAGTATTTTGCAGGGACAACAGCTCGGATCACACGATCCTTCAGGGTTCTGCGCATATTCTCCAGCGAAATGGTTTCATCATGCTGCACAGATATCACAATTGTATGAACACGCACTGGGATGACTGCTCCATTCTCCTGGATATACTGAACTGTGACCTGAATAGAACAGGGAGAAGGAGGAAGAAAAAAACAAAGTTACTATAAAAGGTATTACTGCTCTACATCAAACACGTTATGCTATTCCAAGAACAAAATTGTAGCAAAATGTCAATGCTGACATTACAATCGTCACTGCTCACACTGCTGCCAAGGTATGAGAAATAAAGCCTATTTTCTCATTCTTTATTTTTTGCTCAATATGGACAATCTCATTTTTCTATGAAGTTGTCCAAAATGTGTCTTTCGTTTGGGATTTCCAATTAAACTCACAAGCCTCAGAAATTTACATTCTCAGTGCCTCTTCAAAAAGGCCAGCTGAATCCCTAAATACAAACAAATCCTTTAGATCTCCTGATGCTTTTTCAATGAGCACAGATCACTTAGGTCTGAAGGGTTAAATGTTTCTTCACTGGTAGGTGGTTAAGTGCTGCTAGCACTCTGATGCAAGTTAACCATTTTCCAGCAGTTAAGGAGACAGCATCACAAGCAGTAGAAATGCTTTATCTGCTACTTGTAGTTTACCCTGGTACTCTGAATACCATCAACTGCTGTCTAGAAAAAGATTTAAGATTTCTGGAAAGAAAAAGTATTAGTTTTCAACTAATCTATAGCAGTATTTACCTGTGTTTTAGAGTCAGGCCTTAGCCAAGGAAGTTCTCCATTACGCCTCAACTCTGCTAACCTGGCATTCAGCTTGTGTGCAAGAATAATTGTTAGAGGCATACATTCTTCTGTTTCATCTGTTGCATAACCAAACATCAGACCCTACAGGAGGAGAAAATATACTTCAATCATTGCTAAAAGCACCACAACCAAAGGCAATGAGATTTCATCTGAAGCAAAGAGTAAACAATATGTTTAGGTTTACTTTCTACTGTTTTATATTACAGTGCAGGAAGCCTAAACTCAGATCAGGCTCCAACATGTTACAGTGTAATGAGAAACAAACCTCGTTTCTAGAATTTTTCACTGAAAGCCTGAAGGTTTACATATTGAGCTGGAAACCTGGACAAAAATGCAGACACTTTTGTGAAGAAACTAGGTTCTTTCACAGGAAAGAAATCTGCTAAAGGAAAACCATTTCAGGACTATTCTGTCACAGGAAAGGTGGTAACTTTAGCCTGGAAAGGTTGTAGAGGCTTTTATGTATGAATGCAGACACACTTATACTGCACCTTCTATTTGAAACTTCAGTGGAATGGGATGTGAATACTCCACACCATGAACAAGGTACCATTCAACAGTTTAAGGCACCCGCCTCAGATTTTCAATGCCACATGCTTCTAGCCACAGCACCTATGACTATTCAGTCATGTTTCGTGCATCAGATCATCATTTCTTAAAAAGAATTAGCAGCATTGTCTTACTCCTCACCCAGTGTATGTCGTGGTAAAAAAAAAAAAGAAAAAGAAAAAAGGCAGGAAGGTACTTTGATGCAATGAGAAGGGAGGTCATCAAAATGCCAAAGAAAGTCAGATATCTTTTCATCTTACATAGAATTATGTCCTCAAGACAGCATAAAAGCATTTTAATTTAGTTGTCAGGAGATTTTTGAACAATATTAGCTTGGCTTCTGGACTCTGATATTTCCCTTTATGGTTCTCAACAGCATTGTTATAAACTAGTTATTACTACTAATGGTAACTACTGTAAATGCTAAACTCACTCATACTAGCATCAGTTAGATTATGGCATCTTTCTCTTGGGAACATAACATAATTATCTACATGTGTTATTGAGCTCATAGAAATGCAGTTTGGACAGCCTTAATTATGTGGAACATCTATTACAATAGATGCCTCTGGGAAATAAGTGAGAAATAAAAGTAGTCTGGCGTATTTGCTTTCACTGTACTAATGGTGAAGACAGTTGAAACACTGCCTAATTTTTTGCTGTGTAAAATCTCAAAAGCTCCGTGAAAACTTAAAAGATCCTTTGTTTATTCCATCTTACAAAACAAGTCTGGATGCAAGATGAATGGTTTAATGAATCTAAAGATACTCAATAAAAAAAAATAAAATTAAATACAGTAGCAAATAATCTTTACTAAGCTCTAAAGGAGACATTCTCAGCTACTGCAAACTGGCAGATCTTTTCTGGCTTGTATGAAGTGCTATAACAAACACCAGGCAAAAGTCTGCCCTCAAAGAGCTTCCAATTGTTTTAATAAAAATATTTCTTCATTCTGGGGTAGCCCAAGATTGAAGTGTGGAAATCTTTACATGGGTTTTGAGTTAGAAAACAGGGCAGTAAGATGGGGTAAACTTTCCACTCAAACAAACAGCTTTGTTGGTTTAGATGTGATGTTATGTTTACCTGATCTCCAGCACCAACATCTTCTTCATCCCTGTGTAGATGAACACCTTGAGCAATATCAGGTGACTGCTGTTCCAGTGCCACTAAAACGTTACAAGTCTTGTAATCAAAACCTATTTGGAAAAAAAAGAATAGCAGTGAATTAGCCTTTTTCGTCACAGTTAAGGAAAGTAACACGGAACCATATGATGAAATTTTCATTCAGAAGGATACCGCATTCAGAGCTCAAAACCTAACTGTTATTTTTAGTTAACATTTTTTGTCAACACAACATTTGAAACCTTTTCGGGGAAGGAGTGGAGTATATAGGATTGTCTTTATTGCTTCTTACTGCTTGTTTTCTCTTGCATTGGCATCCTGTGCCAAGCTAATTCAAATTATGAATTAACTGCACAAAACTAGCAAAAAAAGTAGATTATGAGCCTCTGCCAAATAAACACTATTAAAAACCTCTACATAAATTCCAAGGAACTGATGTTTTCAGCAACTGAAGGCTTTGTTCTCTGATACTTTATTTGTAATTCATGTAAAGTGGTTATTGTGCCTAAATCTCTCATGGAAGTTTGTTAGAGAGCCACAGCAAGTCTTACAGCAAATCTGGAAGTGGGAATTTACTTTACATTACTTTCTAAGGTCAAAAGAAAGGTTTTTGAAATTGAAAGACTTACAGAAGGCAAAATTTTCTACCTGTTCCTAGGTATGTTAATCGTAACTTGCTTCTCTCCAAATACAACCTTTCCTAGACCGTAGCTACTGGCAGCTGCTGACCAAACTCATGTTCAGCCAATACAACATATATATACAAATCCATATGCACATGATCCACTTGAAAAATGCTCTTCATCCTCTTTTAAGTGGGCTATGTAGAGAAGAAAATTGTATTTCCATGCACAATGGTTTGGTTTAGCTTCTCATTTTATCTCTGCAGAGAAATGTTTTTTTGCTGGGTCACTGCATCTGCTCTTATCACCTTTGACATTTAGAATAAAAAGGAGATTTACTACATTTACTAGGTTTTTTTGAAAGCACTGCTGTTACATGATGGTGGAAGTAACTTACAGATGTGCTACTATAATATTCTCTGTCCACAATCTGCCTGTAAATCCAATAGCAATTAAAGGACTTCAGGAAACAACTGTTTTTAATTGAAAGCTCTTAGAAGATACACTTCACTGTAACAGTATACATGGAATATTTGCAACGTATAAGGTATATGACAAATCAGAAAGTGTCTGGTACATAAAGCATTTTGTCTTTTTTATCATTTGTATGTTACACAAACTGGATTTGGACTGCACATTCCTCAGTGTAGGAAGTGTTGTTCAGAGCTAACAGACCACCTTGCAGAGTGAGAACCTGCTTTACACCTGGGAATTCTAGATGCTAACCACAGTACAAATATATAATGGTACAATGAAATGAACCAGGTTTCTAACTCCCTCTCTTTCTCACCAAGATGCATCAAACAGCTTGCCAAATGAATAGCAACATTCGAGTTCTTGCAAGTTTGGAAGAGTGGTAAATACGGCGGCTCAGGTTGCAGTTAAGTATTCTGGACTAATACCACAGTTCAAAGTATATTCTGCCTACACCCTCTCAGTTTTAAATAATATATGATGGTTCTTCTACTTACTGGTATAAAGCCAGAAAGTGTATGACGTAGCACTATGTAAGCAGCTTTCACACAGGATATTCAGTTTTTACCAGGCTTGCTAAAGCCTATATGTGGAAGTGATGACAGACCTGGATTGCAGTTGCCTATTGCTTGCTCTTCAGTGATTTAATGAGTTTTTCCACCAACCTTTAGCTGAATCATCATAGCCAATATGTCTAATTGCATCTCGGACAACTCGTTGATAATCCACAATAGCATGAGATGTGATCTCCCCACAGAGCAACACCATTCCTGTCTTACATACTGTCTCTGAAAAGAGAGATGAAAACCAGATTACATCAGCAGAGTAACCCTGCCCACTAAGGCAAATAGCTGTTTGTAATGATAGTGATTTTGAAAGATCTACTGAGTATATACAGTGTAAGTCCTTTATACCCATATTTTTATTATTATTCTACAACAAATTCTTTCCCTATTCACTGTATGTCTGAAAGAAAAGAAAAGAATATTGGAAAGTCAAAACACTGAGCACTGATTCAGTGATATGCATGGATTTTAAGCAAATACAGCATTAAACTCTGATTTCTAAATCTACTTAATCACTCTAAGATACGTACTGAAGCTAAATAAATCTCATGAGCAACCGTTTTGAAGTTGACCTCTGCAGCCCCAGGAGGAAGAATCTGAAGATGGGGGTTAGTTACCTAACACATGAACTGACATAATAACCTCAAAGTTGATAGTACAACTCTTTCTGAAGAGATTTAAAAAACCAAGCAGTTATGGGGACCTGGACTAAAAAATTAGTGCTTTACTAAATATAGTAAATGAACTTTTCAACAAAAAATTCAAATATTCTTTCAAAAAGCCACTATAACATAGCCAAACCTGTTTCTCCCAGGAAAATTCAGTCCACACAAAAAGTTAACTATCCTATCTTTCTACAGCCTGCTTAGGCTTCAGTCTTTATAAAAACTTTTACTCTGTCTTCTCATGTCTCCTTCTTTTCAAGACTGTAATTCTTATGTGATTTTCTGAGAGTAAAATAAGTTAGCAAATGATAGCATCAAGCTCTTCACAAACATCATAAAAAAAGAACAGTGATTGGGTGATGACTTAAAGAAAAGCACCAAACAACTTACCACAAGCAACCTTGGCATTTGGGTCTTGTTTGAGATGAGCGTCTAGTACAGCATCACTGATTTGATCACAGATTTTATCTGCAAAACATCAAAGTTGTGATTCTAAACCATAGCACTCTGTACAAAAAACATGGATTGTTTGCATTGCTTTGAATGGGTAGGTATTTCAGCAAGGAATTCTTTTATTGCTTATTAATGGAGTATTTAAGCTAGCTAAATAGAAAGACATATGCAACATCCTGCAAACCAAGCCGGTAGAGAAACAGAGAATTTACTTACTGGTGTAAAATAATACATACTATAACTTTACCTGCAGTTTTCTGCACTTAGGTATGAAACAAGTATGTTATGCATAGAATTACCTGAGAGGCTAAGAGGCTTTTCTCCCAGCCTTCTCCTCCTCTAACAATGCCAATATAGCATGCACTCCACATCAGTAGCATTCTAACATCAAGGTGATATTCCACCATCAATTTCCATCTTCCTGATAGAAAGTTGGAATATACCATACCAACACTGCTGGTAAAGCCTGGGAAAGTGTTTAGATTAATACATATAATCTACTGCTTATAGTCAAGTGCCTGTTTCTGGTTTGATCTTCTCACTGCTTCTTACCATCCTGCAATGCCATCTTACCATCCTGCAATGCCATCTCCTAATAATCCCTGCAACCCAGCTGAGGCACAGAAGTAGCAGATGCAGAAGCAAGAAGGGGTTACCAACTGAAGTTTTCCTGAGGTAAGTCTTGAGTAAGTGCATCTTCAGTTACATCCCAAATACAAAGGTTTCAGCTGAGGCTTATCATAATAATCTTTTTTCTTTCTTTTCTTACTTTTTTGATGAATAATAAATCTCAGTCAAATAATGTAGCTAATTTAAGGAAGACAAAAGGGCAGCACCCATAACAAAGCTTTTCACATGAAAATGCTAATTTTTTCATCTATTTTAATTTTATTGTTCTTTAAAAAAGCTTAGTATCGCATACTGTGTTTAGATGTTGCCATAACATGCTGTGTGGCAAAATAAATTAATCTCTTTCCTTATCATTTGCAACACAATCTTTTGGAAACCAATGTTTTGTAAAAGTATGTCATTAGAGATTTTTAATACATTTAACCTCAAGTCAAAATATATTCTCATTTATTTTCATTAGGAAGGTGTACTACATTTAGCTAAGAGGGACAAATCGAAGACTAGAGAACTAATGTGATCCTGACACTTCTATCTCCCATATTAAGCAATTCAACACAAAAAGAATGAACACAAAAGACAATTAGCAAATGTAGTCTGCATTGGAACTTTTAGCCTTGCAAGAACTGTGCTTGGATGACTAGATTTGAGATAATTATTACCAAACAGGAATCAGATGCAATTCTTGCAATTTAGTTAAAAGTCCAAATGAACATTGTTTAACAAGAGTGGGGACAAAGGTGGCAGGATTGATTAAAATGTATCTCTGCTTGCTCTCTTCAAAGTTTCTGATTTTATAAGGAAATACAGCCATATTTGCAAGCATAACAGCAAAAAATATTGACCAAAATATGCCATATTTGATTACCAGGGTGGGACAACACAGCAACTGGGATAGGACGATTTTCTTAGTGCAGGTCCAATGCCCTACAGCAAACTCCTGGTGATTGTGATTGCTTTGTAGTTTTGATTCACCACCCAGAATTTCTGTGCCAGGAACAACCTTTAATCCTCTCCTTGCTCCACATGAAAAGTGTCTCACCTGAATTAGATGCCAGTGTCTCATGTTTGTCTAAGTTTCTTGTATGGCACATACAGGGATATTACATGCATTCTTTTCAAAACATTCAAGATGAGAAGGGGTAATCTCATATGACTAATTCATCCTCACTTCTCTTTGTGGCACCTCTCTGGTACAAAGAACCTCATGTTCATTTTGAAACGTCTCAGGGAAGCATTAGCCATAGTAGGCAGAGAAATCAGTAAGTGAAGATTTAACAGGATGTTTTCATGTTATTGTGTTTGGGTTTTTTTGGGTTTTTTTTCCGTGAAACTCATTCAAGTAAAGACATGTCTATTAGTAAAGGTCTCTGGTGTAAAACAAAACTAGGCATTCTATTTTTAGCAATGCTTAGGAAGCTTTGTGCATCCTTCATTCTGTTAGTGAAATTTCTTATCTCAACTGTCCCATTTCTCTTACTAGCTGCTAAATGTGACAGCATATGTTTGTCCTTCCTTTTTTTGTTACTTCTTTTTTTTGGAAATGGGGAAAGCATGATCAATCATGTCTGGTGAGGCATTATTATTTAAAAAATTATGTCATAGGTAAGAATTCAGTTTATGCATACCTTCAAGTAGTGAATTACTATGCAATAGCGTAAATATTGCAAAAGCAATGTCTAGGCTGAGGATTTCTTGACTGAGCGGGCAAGTATTAGATAACCATGAATTTTTTTCAGGAAACCAAATCTTCCTACAGGCCCAGCCTTATGGCAGAGATGCCAATTAGCCATAAAAAAATCTCTTTCTAACTATAACAGGAATTAGTCAGTCTGTGGGAGCTGATGATAAACCCTATTCAAATGCCTAGTTGTCAAATTATGAAGAAGGCATTCAACAACAAAAGTGATCTCCAATAATTAGAAAGAGCTTCACAGTTTTCCACATAGTTGGATGTAAGTTTGTTATGTGAATCTAGGCTGTGTAAGAGCCTAACACAAGCTGTGACATCTGCAAGTTCTCAGGACCTCCCCAAAGCACAGATACAGGCTACGCAGAGACTGGACTGAGAGCAGCCCTGAGGAGAAGGACTTAGAGGTGTTGGTTGATGAGAAAACAAACATGACCCAGCAGTGTGCGCTTGCAGCCCAGAAAGCCAACCACATCCTGGGCTGCATCAAAAGGAGGGTGACCAGCAGGTCGAGGAAGGTGATCCTGCCCCTCTACTCTGCTCTCGTGAGTACCTGCAGCACTCCTGAATTGTGCTACATTACAATTTTCCTATTTAGACTGGATGACTGCTAATTGATAACTACAGTAGTACTTCAATATTAACACTACACTGTTCAAATACCTTGTACATCTGTTGTCTTTGTTCAATACACAGTTTACTGAAGTATTATATATATTGTTAAGCATACACAATGTTAGGTATTGTTAAATATATATAATGCTAGATATAAGACACGCAAGCACCAACTTGCTGAAAAGATCTGCATTTTCTGTTTAGTTTTGGGAATATTTTGTTTGTTTGTTTAGTTTTGGTTTTTGTTTGTGTTTTGGTGATTTTTGGGTTGGTTGGTTTGGGGTTTTTTTCCCTGTGAATATCCAGAAGATAAACATATGCTTTTAGTCTGGTTGAAAATCTAAGGGTGCTTTTAGTAGATGTTTTCTCTTATATTTTAAAGAGATCCCTTGGAACTTACTGGAAAACTGAATGACGTTCTGTTTGTAGGCAATTCCATCTGAAGTCCCACCAGATAGGGGAAGAAATTAATCCTAAATGGTTTGGCACGTGTAAGACATTGTGGATCAGAGAAACACAATGCCTTTCAAAGCACAGTGAAACCATTGCGCAGCACGGACAGACACTACTGGAGAAAGCAAAATGGAGCAGTGACAAAAAACAGCTATCTAAATAAAAATAAATATTTCTCTTCCCCGTGCTGTTATCTATGTGCTTATGTTGAAATGAAGAAGTTATGCATATGTCTTCAGAGAGACTGGAATTTACCCACTAAATGCCAAGGTTAAAAACCTGGAAGGAAGTCCCAGATTTTATACCCAAGGGATTTTTAATAATTTGGACTGAGAAGATAGAATAAACAGAGTCTTCTATAAAGTTTTTGGAGACCATAAGCAATACCTGTATGTTAATTATGGCTAGCTATTACTTGCATCTATGGAATTTGGGCTTCTTAGTGACACACAACCCTTAGGCATTGCACAGGTGTAAGGCAGCTCTCTGTGTACCTAAATAAATAAGCATGTATTCTCTCCTGCTTTGTTTATTAAGAAGGTCTCCATTAAGGCATTCAGTCCTCAGCTAATATAATCAGAACAATTCAAATTTCCACCAGAGAGAGATGTGGTTCAGGGTCTTTACTTCACATAATGCCCTCTAGCAAAATTATACTATCACATGCAGAAGAGAAATAATCAAGAACATGCAGATTATCCATTTGGTGTCAGAGAACTTCAAAACTCACAATAAAATTTTAGTGCTATTGATAATGTCAGAAGCCAAACTACAGCCCCAGACACTGGGTCCCATTTTAAGAAATAGCCTAGCTTTTCCTGGCTGATAAAAACCTAATGGCATGTATACACCCCTCGTGTAAAACCAGGTAGGGAAAAGGGGGTTGCCCAGGATATAAGGGTGATCAATTTGCTGTCAGGAACTAGAGCTATTGCTGAGACAATTAAGACCTATTGCTAGGCTGTGTTCAGTAACAAGAATTTGCAAGACCATCCAGAGTTACTTAGGGTCCTTCTTTGATCTGGAAAATCTGTATCTTTCCTTTGTCATAGGCATTTAGGTTTTCAGCACCCTACATGAAGACTTCTTAAGAAAGTATATCACAGTCTTGAAAACATCTGAGTGAATTCCAGTTTTCCACTCCCTCTAATTAGGCTCTCATGTTGTCACTTCACACCTCACAGTACCCAGACATCTGGCAACCTCTGCCATATGAGAGGCTGTACATAAATTTAACAAGTGGTAACGTTGTTTCTCAAAGGCCTGCCGAGTATCCCAGCAAAGGAGGAAAATACTGGTGGGACTTAAAAGAAGAGGTACTGAGGGCCAATGGAGGTCTAGGAAGTAAAGGAAGTGTGACATAAGAACTAAAAACCAGGACAAATTCAAAAACAAGACAAAAAGAGAAAGAAAGGAAACCAAAGGACAAAGCTAAACCTGCGGACTCAAACTCTTCCTATTCTGATACCTACTTATTATTGCCTCAGGGTTAAAAATAATTATTAGAGTATCATAAATTGTGACCTGTCATCTTTGGAAACATCATCACAAATTTAAAATGACCATATTGTGTAATGTTATTTTTCCTATGAAACTACATTGCACTACAGATGCTGGATGTAATTATGTACAAATTTGAGAGGTGACCTGTGTCCAAAGGATCAAACGTGGTTGTCATTTTCTGATTGTGTTACATCAGAAAGAACCCCAACTGGCTTAACCTGATGTAGCTACCTTGACATTGTCAGAGATGTGCTCAATTGCATCAGCCATGGCTTTAATCTGCAGTAATAAGTTAATATTATAGAAGAATATCAGAATTATAGATATGAAATTCTTACTGCTGATGTTTTTATTCTCTGCCCTGTCATTTCACCCATTTATGATTTACTCACATAACACGAGTACAGACCTGAAAAATCCTTATTACAGCCAAAGGCAGACGATGCGAAATCAGCTTCTAAAATAAATACACTTTTCAGGACATCAAACAGTCTATTGTCCCCTGACCTCATTTGGGGCAACACTTGCTGTTGACACAAGGTACATGTTTATGGCAGATGAACATTTGTTTTCAAGAAAACTGAACTAAGCTCTGCTGACCATACATAAAGTTTAGCAAATAACTGTCCACTATTTGCTTAAGCAATTCCATATATTGCATCAGATGATGGAATGGGGGAAAAAAAGCAGCAACTTTGCCATGCACAGCTGCTGCAACCACTGATTTTTAAAGGTTTTGAAACAGCCTGCTTAGAGATATTTGTGGATGACAGTTTTAGAGCATAGCATATGTGCAGGACAATTTCATAGGGCCCATAAAGATATGGAACTTGAGAAGCGAGCTATGCATTCTTATCCATACGTGAAACTTGAGTCTGTGAGAGATACAGTAATGTCTCCACAGTAATACTGAAAGAAATTCAGATGAAAAGGAGCAGCAACCATAAACCCCATTGCCCTCCTCAGTGCAACACATGCTCTGCAAAAGCATGTAAACTCCTGTTGGAAGCACCCTAGTTATAGCCGTTCTATAGTCTATATGGACAAGGTCCAATGGAAATAAAGTTAAAAGTGCCCTGCTACATATAACTTCTATAATAAGATTAATAACATATTAATTCTTCTTCATGTTTTTAAAAACATTTTAAATAAAAATAGTATTCTTCTTACGCACTTGCCAGAGCTGGTTTCTTACCTGGGTGTCCTTCTCCTACGGACTCCGATGTGAACATGAAAGTCCCTTCATCATCCAGTGTGTAATCACATAAACCATCCACTGGCCCATTCATGATTGTGATGCTTTTCCTGATGGATTATTATAAACAGTAGTTGAAGAGTTCTACCTCTAGTGTCTTCTTTTAAAGGAGAAGGTTCTTTATCAGCAGGACTGTTGCTGTCTTCACTTATTAATTCTTACACTAACTTGAATTTCAGTGCGTGAAAGCAGCATGTGCTTGCATCTGTGTACACATGCAAGAAGTATGCATGTGCCTGAAGTCTGTATCCCTACCTAGCCTGATCTGTCAGTCCCTGAGCTGCTCCTATATATGGAAAAGTGAAAGTGCCTAGATAATCATGTGAGGCAAATGGAAGAGCCCATTTCTTGGCAGGGGAGTTAGTTAACTTTAGTATTTTTCACTAATTAATCCAGCTCTCAGAAACGTTCTGGATTCAACCCCTGCAAGATTGGTTATCTTAGCAACTCAACTTAGCATGAAGTAATGCAGACTACTGGTGACAGTTCAGGTCAGCTGCTTCTTCAGTTTGAGTCTCCCCTAATTCTGGAATCCTTGCTGTGCTTCTAACTGTGTGTTGTGGTTTTACAGGGATAGATGAAAAATCTGTAATTGCATGTCTTTCCTAGCAAAAAAGTGGAAGAAGTTTGCTCTGCATCATATGACTGTGTTTTCCTTTTCCTTTTCCTTTTTCATCTCTTGAAAAGTAGAATTCTCTCCTGAAATATTTTTTTTCCATTTTCATTCATTCTTCTTGCACATTTGAGAGACGAAACATCTGATAAGATCTAGCATGACGAGTGCTTCTCAATTATACAGACCTCTCCTTTTAGCCTTTGCTTTACTTTTCCTGTCCTCTCTTCTGTTAATTCAGATCCATCTTCATTCTCTTTTTGTATCACATTCTTACAGTATGTTTCCTAACCCTTAGAAATACACTAACTGCCACATATGAATACTAATTCTGCTACCAAAAATTTCTTCTAGTCAGATGGCTCATGTCTGGAATATGCTGATGGTATGACAGGTATGAAGACTGGTGGCATTTTGTGGATATATGTGTCCTGAAGTTAGTATACAAAAACCAAGTAAACATACTCATGGAGCAGATCCAGAAAAAGCCCAGCACTACTGCACTTTATAGAAAAGTGTAATTATTAATTCCTTTCAAAACCATTCTAGTCTCAATCTCAGACCAAATCATTGGCCTACCAAATTAAAAATTTCCCTTTACTTCAATGAACACTGAATCATTCCCTCAGTCATTCAAAGTGTACCTGATACTTGGACTAGAATGAGTAACATACTGCTGATTCCATAGTCCTTGCAAATTTTGACAGCAATGAATTTCTCATCAATCCAGTTTAAAAACTGACTTAGTTTACTTCAAACCTTTGGTCAATATTGTTTTAAAAGATCACTTTATGTGGCCCCTTGCATTCAAATTTCTACATTACTACGAATTTATGCAAAAATTCATTAGAATGTTGACTTTTTATCTACATTCCTGAAAACAATAACCAGTGCCTGTGAATATTCACCAGTAATCTGCTATAGCATTGGCCCCTCTCTGATTATCATCGACATTCATTTCAAAGACAATTTCTTGGTTTTCTGTTGTACAGAATTCATTTAATTGAATGAAAAGCACTGATTGCACTTAAAAATAAAGAATTCACACATCATGTACACATTATGAGGCACAGCTTTCTCTGTAGTAAACTGTCATCACCCCACTAACATGAAGATTCTAACCCAGCCTGAATAATTTACACATTAACACCATCTAGAAAAACAGAATTTGTAAAAAAAAAAAAAAAAACCAACAAGACTGAAGAGTACCTAATTCTATTAACCCTAGTTAATGGGTAACATTCAAAAATTACATTGACTTTTAAAGAAAAATAACACCAGTTATAAGCATTCATTTTTAAATGCAATTTTTTTTCCTCTGTGGAAACAAAGACATGATGGGAATGGAGAAAACACCTCCGACAAAAACTCTTTTTGTACATATGAGAGTTTTCATTCTAATTCTACAATCTTCCAGAAAAAACAGACAAGATTCAATATTGTCAGTCTGAGTGCTCCACTCCCTCTTGCTTCTGGTTTTGCTTTTTCTTGGTTTTCAGTGCCACTTCAGTACAGAAATTGTAGTTTGGGAATCAGCATTCTTGTTTCTAAGGTAGCACTTAAACAGAATGCAGAGCCAGGCCTCACATAATCCTCTTATCCCATATGAAAAAAACCCAAAACCCACCACAGGCTCTTAAACGCTGAAGAGTGCAAGCAGTTTGACATACAAGAGTAATGAATCTGCACGCTCATTTTTATTTTGCTTTTGCAGTTCTTCTTTTTGGACTCCCTTCTGGCTAGTCAAATGCATTGTTTTTTAAGACCTTTGGAGGGCCACTCTTCATTAAAATAGGCTCTCTGGTAATAGTATTCTAGAAATGCTGCACAGCTGCATTTCACATAGTTTGTGTAAAACCTCCAGTTTGAACTGCTTCCAGTTGTGGTTTTACTATTAAGACCAACACATTTGCTTTATGGCCATGAAACATCCCAGCATATTCTCTTCTAGGACATCTGTGACCAACTCCAAACCCCTGTAGGGTTAGGTAATGTTTAATTTGGCTTCTCTTCCCAGCCAATTTGACTTGTTAAATATTTGTAAATAGGTAAGATAGTGCTTTACCATCATGTCTTTTTGCACAAATGATCTGCCTACACAAAAATAAAAGAGGATTATAGTAAAATAATTATTATTATCAGTTTTTCCCTATTCCATTTTATTGATAATTACTTATCAGGCAGCGTAACAGGCCTCCAAATTTTCTGTTAACTTTATTGCTATACTCAGCACCTTTGTGGGACTGAGCCCTTAGAAAATCAGTTTATTTTCAAATCTCTTTATAGTTTGTGTATTGTCTATCTCTGCATTAAGTACCTTTTGACTATATTTATATGACCTTTAACTCAGAAGGTACCTAAATGGCAAAATACTCTCAATCAGTATGACTCTTGTGCTCTGAAATGAGGCTAAACACAGAGAAATTACTATGTAAAAATAACACTGTCCTTCTGTACTGCTCTAAGTACTTACTGATATTGACTATAATGTCAATCCCAACCACTGGAATAGCAATGTAAATCTATGTGAGAGTCTTCATATTTGGCACTATCTCGTGGATTTGCTACTTTCAGTCATAGCTGTTCTGCAGTTCATATAATGCTTAGAGCTGTCAGAAGGCATGGTTTTACCACAGCCTTGAGAAAGCCCTGAAAATAATGAAGTGAGCAAGATTTAACTAAGAAAAAAATCTGATGAATGGTTGCTATTGATGCTGATGGTTCTCCAGACGAGTGATAAATTGTCTTGACCCTAGACCTCTCATGACATATTCTCATCGGATCGTTTTACTCACCTTTCCTTTCCTATCCTTATCTGTAGAAATGAGAAAACAAGCTTGAGCTAACAGCTTACAGCAGAAGGGGAAGGAAGTAGGTATCCTTAAGACCTGGTCATCCTCACCTCAGCTGCAGAAGAATCATGTTTTCACTGGAAGTAGTATAGGTTTAGACTCATTCATTCATACTGTTTCACGACCATGGCAACTTTAAAGTGACTTCTTTTGAGTGAGGAGGAAACTGTATCAAGAACTCTGAAGAACTTCTACACCACTAGACTCAGTCATGGGAAAACCATTGCAGAAGCTATGCAATTTGTGTCTCTCACCACAGCTTTCAAATGCAAAGGACAATGACTTCATTTATACAGAGTACACACTTCACAGTAACTTAAAACTACAATTCCATTATTATTAAAGGACCCAAAACATTTAACAATATACAGAAATACTTCGTGCATACAAATAACAGATAGGAAAGTGTTTTCCTAAATACTTCTGGTCTGTTCTCTCAACTTTATAATCGGATAAGACTTTATTTACTAAAGTTAACAGTTTAACAAGCTAACAGTTTAAGTTTCTTATCTTGCTATTTTATTCTCACTTTGCAAAATCATGCAAGGAATTTACTTCTAATTTATGCCTGTGAGAATAAAACAGTTTTTCGGGTGTTTACAAAAACAACTTCAATACCAGGTTTCGTTTGTGCTATTTACAAGGTCTAGTTCATATATAATACAAATAGTGTGTTTTCAAGAAGTTACTGCAGTTTGTCTTTTTCCTATGGAAAATAAGCCCATAAGGAAGATTTGTTTAGTTGGGTTTACTTCTTTTGCATGGAGAATGACAAGCCTAGTGAGAGCAAGAGAGTTTGAACATCAGGAACTGAACACAGAACTCACACCTGTTTCAGAACTCTCACCTCTATTATTACCTGAAAATGAGAGTGGCTCAAGGCCTCGCAGATGTGCAGGTGTAAAATTTCACTGGCCCATAAACATTCAGGGTAAAATACATATTGTGAGACAGAAAAAACAGTTGTGATTGTAGAAGGAAAAGAGATAGTACGTATTTTGACACGGGTGTTTATCACCCAGCATTTGCTCTTTCATATCACCTTTTTCTGCCTCCTGCAACCTCTGCATGCTACCATAAGGAATTCAACTCTTTCATTCTTGAGTTTTCTTATAGCTTTTTGAGTGAATACCAATTCCACTTCCAGCCATTTCCTGGTGTGCATTCTATGTAACTTATTCCATGGTTACTTCAGCTTCAGAGAGATCCTCTCCTGTGTCTCTCATCTGCCTTCCCTTCTATACCCTAAGAAGCCTTTCCAGGTTCTTCCATTACTAACATCAAAGAAAATAATAAGTTTTGCTCCTCTCCCATGCGCTTGTCCTCTTTGCATCTGTTTGACCTTGAATTCTCTATTCTGACACATCACTGAATCATAGAATGTTTGAAGCTGGATTGTCTTTAGTCCAACTCTCTGCTCAAAGCAGGACCGACTTGAATAGGTTGCTTATGGCCATGTCATGAAGTAATATGTGCCAGAGCCTTATATATGAAGTAGCAACTTTGAGTTGTTTCTTAGGAAAAATTAAAGCTACTTTTGGGACTAAATTCTGCTTTCATATGAAAGTCAGTTGTAGTCTTGGTACTAATTTTGTTGGGAGAATTATTTCCTCAGGACTGTGACACTAGTTGGAATTAAATACAACTTAATTTTCTGTTTATTCACTTAATAAAAGTCCTAGCTGTTTAATTCTCAACCCTGAGATCATTTCTCAAGGCTCTATAAACTAAACACCTCTTTACAAACACAGGCTTTTTTAACACCTCGTAGAAAAGACACCTTAGTTTCTTGCACAATAATGATAAATATAAAAGAATGTTTTCTAATTAAGTCTTCATAAATTAGCATTGTTATACCAAGAATGGTGGAAAAATAGCAAGATTAGTTAAAATTTGAGGTGATTCGGAGAAAACTCCAGGAACAAACTTGCCAACAAAGTTTTCTAGTTGACAGGCAGGTATTCTTTATTACGGCG
>JANHGB010070100.1:3656-14447 GCA_026283785.1 Coracopsis vasa
AAGACCATATCAGTTTCATTTTAAAGGAGAAAGTCTTCTGGAAGTGGGAGAAGGCTATCTCTGGGAGTTTCTGATCAATCTGGGAAAAAAAATAAGAAGAAATAAATAAGAGAATATTAGGGACAAGAGCGTGAGGCTTGGATTATCTGATTCACCCTTTTAGATCCAGAGACTGGGTTTATGTTACGAATTTTTCAGAAGAAGATCCTCTACAGGAGAAGTGGAGCGGACCATACTGGATATTATTGACCACCTTTATAGCAGTGAAGGTAAAGGAACAACCTGCTTGGATGCACTATTCAGGAATAAAGAAAGCACCAGAGCCAGAGAAGACATGGCAGATCGAACCTTCAGGACCCTTACATATGAAATTGCATCGATTATAATTTGGATTTATATGATTACTGGTGTACAAGCTTGGGACCAAAACTTATACCAGAAATCAATGCAGAATGTTACTAAGGGTTTTAATCATAGTGTCTCTTGGGTATGTACACAGTTGCCTAAATCAGGAGAAAATCCGGACCTACCATTAATTGGCGTCCCAATTCCCAACACTATCTCATAGACTAATTTGTGGGTAAACACTAGCAACCTATATCCAAGGGAAAGGTTAAGATTTGGGATAGCTAATCCTAATCCAAGTAAAGAATATTATACCTGTATACAAAGATATGTGGCCCCAGGAACCAGAGTAGGAGATTACGTTTGTTTAAATGCCACAGGTGTAGGTCACTATTCAAATTGCAATCACACTATTAATATAGATGGTATCGTGGTTCAGTGGTGGCCTGTTCCTGAAGGAAAAGGATGGTATTGGCTATGTGGAGAAAATGCTTATAAGACCCTACCCCCCAAATGGAAGGGGGTATGCACCTTAGGTGCCGTGATGCCCAATCTTACAATCATTGATATGTATCCTTCTGGAACCTGGTTTAGAAGTTTTGTTAAACTGATTAAGAGAGAGTTTAACCCTATTACTAAATGGAACACCGCATTTCATAGTTTTGTGAGATGGCTAATTCCATCTATGGGAGTAAGTGAATTAGAGAAGGCAATCATAAATATCTCAGCAACCATAGAGGAAATAGAAAGAAAAACCATTGATATAATCCAAGTGGAGCAAGAAGAGATAACTAGCCTATCTAAAATGGTATTACAAAACCGAATGGCTCTAGACATGTTATTGGCTTCACAAGGAGGGGTTTGTTCCATAATCAATGAAAGTTGCTGTTCCTATATAGATCAAAGTGGCAGGATTGAAACAGATCTGGAGGAAATTTGGAAACAAACTAAAATATTTCATGAAATGGCCAAAGATGATACCTCCTGGGGTTTGAAGAAATATGGAAAAAGTTAACTTCATGGTTACCTGATCTCTCCTGGTTGAGGCAACTGGTTGCAGGAATATTAATATTAATTGTTTTGATATTGATTACTTGTGGTATGATACAATGTTCTTTCTGGTATTGTAAACGATCTATGATAAGTTATGAAGATTGGAAAAGAAATGAAATCAAACATCAAGTAGAAACAGGAAACTATTTCAAAAAGACTTTAGATAGTAATAGTAATATATAAAAGGTTGCAAAAGAATTTGCAAAAGGACAGAAAAGGGGGGGAATTGAGATAAGGAGGCACAAAAGCAAAAAATGTAATCAGTTCTAAGTAACCTTAAGTTTGATGGCCTTGTAATGGAAAATAACTGCGGTGCTTGAAGGTAGTTGACATACTTTTAGATCCTTAGAACCTTAGTACAAAAATGTAAGAAAACCAGAATAGAAAACAGGACCTGGGGAAGGGGAGTAACTGGGACTAGCTGATGTCCAGGATGGGAGCAGTTAAACTAGCTGATAAGTAAAAGGTCAGGATGATTGCTGTATCTGTGATGTTAATTGAGTTGGTGCTTCAAGGATTGCCAGGGGTTATGAAGATTGTTGGAAGAAGTAAACGACCCTCAAAGACCACCATCACATTTTTGTATACAAGCTTAAACTTTCTGAAAAATGATGTAATTCATGTGTAGCCTCATATGTATGCCCAGGATGACATGTGTAGCAATACGGCGAGACACGCTTGGAGGAGCCATCCCCCTGTCTACCGGCACCGCAATAAAGAATACCTGCTTGTCAACTTAAAACTTTGTTGGCGAGTCCCTAGAGTTTTCTGCGAATCAGTGGGCATTTAGTAGGTGGGAAGAGATTGTGTAGGTCTGAAGACAAGGACTGATTTGTAGAAAGGTCTGGTTGGGCCGTTTGAAATCCTCTGTTTCAAAACAAAGGCCTCACGTGTTTTCTTCTTGCTCTCAAAAGCAAAAAGTGGTTAGGAGGGAGTGTTTCTTTTCAAGAGCAATGTCACACTGAAGTGCCTGAGAAGACAGTATCTCTGTTCTACTGGCCTTAGAAATTGCAGGTTTTTGTTCACCCAATGATGTTTGAAAAAATCCCCTGAAAACACAAGTATTTTCAAATGAAATATGAGTAGATTTAAATCTAGTCTAAAATATGTTTTCATTTTATCTTCACACAAAACTAGCTACACTCAGTAATGGTAAAGTGTTACATTTTATTCTCTGCCTTTCTACCCAAGTTTCTGCCTTGAGATAGCACATACAATAAGCTCAGTTTCCTTATATAGCAGTTTATAACTAGTGTTCTATTTTCTATGCCACCAGCAGTATTTTCATGATCATTTTCTTTCAGGCAAGATGTTTTAAGCTAGTATATTCACCAGAAAACCAGGCAAGTTACAGTGTTTGCCTAGGCCAAAAGAAGTAAATGGAATTAAATGCTTTGTACCAAGGATGTCTCCATGAAACAGTGGGTTAAACTTACTTAACATTTAAGCAGCACAGCGTATGCAAAGGCTAAACATTTATAGATATTTTCATAAGCTACTCTTAAATCTCTTCACTCCAGATTTTAGTTCCTCTAGTACCTTTCTGCAACCATACATAGCAAACAAAAATACAATAAGTTGGGAGTATCTTGCAGACCCAGTGTAATGTATAGAAACCTCTTGAATTCTATCAGTAATTTTCATATTCATCTTGAAAACAGACCTTCATAGGCATCAAATGAAGTTAAAAAATGTTATTGATATTGTTGCTTATTTCTCTTAGATACACAGTGCAGGATTAACTTATACACTGGTAACACGAAAAGCTCACATATCTCTACTCACAATTTCAGAGGCTCTGACATTCAAAAAAATTGAATGAAAGTCTGAAAGCCGATTGCACTAAAACTGAGAAATGCATCAGAAACCTTCATTTGCATGTAAGAATGAATGCTCTGAGTGTATTATCACCAGAAAAGCAGATTGCTGCAAGCCGTAGGTAAGTCCTTGTGTGTCTTTCTCTTTGCATCTTCTGTGAGTCTCCTGACATTTCTGTGGCACAACTGAGTACCAGGAGGTGTATGGATCGGTTTGGGCTTTTCCTTCAAGCTCTGTTATCTGGTTGGTCCAGGCTCGGGCCTGGGGCTGTCACTGCACCCAGACTGCAGCAATTCCTGACCAATCCTGCTCAGGAAGCGGTTTCCCCCCCTCTTTTCTTCCCTCCTCCTTCTCCCTCTGTTTGCCTGTTCTGCCACACTCTCCTCCCCGAATCGTTCGTATCTTTATTTTAACCACACTTTCTTTATACTGTAGCTGCCACACAGGATTGGGAAAAAATAAAAATAAAAATCAGGGTTCTAGTTTGCTCTGCTAGTAAATGTCATTTTGCTCTTCAGGTTTCAGAACAGAGAGAGCATCCTTCATGATAAGCTCATAACCATCAGAGCGTTTCTACTCCTTTGTTCGTTATGTCCTAGAAAACTTGATGCATGGTATGGAAACAAGCCTACCATATTAACTAGGCAAAAGCAAACAAGCCTTTTTCCCCTCTCCAAATAGTATCTCATATATAACTTCTCTAATAATTTTATTATTTTAAGGCTCTGGACTCTGTATGTGAATAATACTGTTCTTTACATGTGAGGAAGGTTTTCAAACGGAAACAAAGTTCTTTGTTCTTCCTATAGACAACTGTTGGGTTTTTTCTGTTATGGAATTTTCTCTGTTGCCTCCCCAAGTAGTTTGTGAGAGAACTATGGAAATGTCTGTGCAAAGCAGGGCGCTAGTAACTTTGAAATCCTGAAGAAATAGTTAGATAAAACAAATATGTGCTCTTTTAAGGTGAACTCTTATGTGGGTCAGTTTTTTGTTTAGGGTTAGGTTTTTGTGAGTTTGCTTTGAGACTGGAGGTATTTGACCTTGAGACAAAACCAAAACTGATCCTCAGGAAGTGCATGCAGTTAAATAGCAGTTGACAGCACCAGGGATCAGTTTAGAAGTCTTTTAGAGATGGAAAATATTTACCACCAGTATTAGGAAGTGGTTATGGTTGGTAGCTCTATTCTCCAGAATTGATTGTTGTAGAAGAGAGAGATGGCTCTGCCCTCACCTTTAGTAAAGAAAATAAGCAAGAACATCTTCATCCAGTTACCCAGTAGTTATGTCTGCTCTGAAAGAGTTTCAGTATCCTTAATTTGAGGTCTAAAATAAGCTTCTCTATCTTAATTACTTTTCTCAGAACTCTCTATTCCAGTTGCACTACATCTTTATTGTTATTATTATGTTTAGAGGCCAGAAATGTGCACAGTTCTCAAGGTAAAAGTATTTTGCACAATGCTACAATGGTACAAAGATACAATATCTTCTGGTTTGCTCTGTGCTCCTCTCCTAGTGATTCTTGACATTCAAAATATTTTCGTTGTAGTGCTTCTGAGCATTAAATTATATGGGCTTGTTTTTCATTGTGTGTGGTTTTCTTTTTTTCTTTTTGGCGATGTTCTTTTGTTTGTTTGTTTGCTTGTTTGTTAGGATCAACCTGGAGGGAGCAGTGAAGATTGAAGACGATGGTGAGACAGTTCTGAATACTGAGTTAGTGATCTGGGGGTCAGGCAGTGAAACTGAAAGCTATGATCAAACACAAATTGATAAATGAGAAGGTTGAAGTTTATTTTTCTTTAATGACATTCAAATTGCCTAAGCCTTGGAGAACCCAAGATGTTTTTGCTGTTAAGGTCATGGTAAGATCACAGGTCAGGCAAATGGAGACTCTGTCACCAAAAGGATGGTTTGATTTGCCACCATCCATTATAATCCAGAAACCTAAGGCCATGCCTCTGTAGGCAGTGAAGTTCCCATTAGTTGCTAGTCCTAGGCATTCACTGTGTTTGTACAGACTGCTAACTGCTGAAGGACCTTGCAGCCACATCAGAGCAGCTCTAATGCTTTTTCTAGCTGTGTGTGGGTTCAATAGAATATTTCATACTAAATGCATGTTTGTGTGTATGCATGCACACATAGCATGCTGAAGGTAAAACGACAAAATTCTGTATAATATATACAGAACAGCAGAGGGATACGATAATTATCAAGATAATTCTAATAAGATTAATATTTAATTACTATACATTGGGAGGAAAAAAAAAAAGCTTAAAATAGTTCATTACCTTATAAAGGACTTTATAACTTGGTCCTATGTGCACTTCTCGCTGTCTCCCACTTTCAGCCTGAGCTATCCCTTCTCCATCCCTAAGAGTTTGGGGATAACCAGTAAGGCTATTGAAGGTTTTTGCATAAACACATCAATACATGAAAAAGTAACAGTTTAAAGTATCAGTAAGTAATAAGTACATATATGATCTTAGTGAGGTTTATAAAGCTCTGTCAGAGATGGATCCCACTGTTCCTGGGGTAGGAGCTGCCGGAATCCAGGTTGATTTCCAGCTTCTACCTGGAGGAAAACAACTTTAAATGCACCCTTTGTGGCCTTCAGCACACAACTGCAAGTAGAGCCCAGAGGCAAATGCACACCTGAGAAGAAACCCTGCGGTGCCCTGGGGCAGACAGATCGCTGGGGAGCAGTCAGTACAGGGGCCAGATCCATCAGGCTAGTCCCAGTGCATGAGAATGAAAACTAGAGATGAGCTGATCAAAACTCAGATCCTCCAGCAGAGATTTAGGGGCATATTGAGTAGTCAGGTGCTAAATGCGACATTCCTTTATATTGAGGGAATAACCACCAGTTGTGGCAATGAGCCTTTCTTCTGTTTTGTGTAGATGGCCTGTGCAGAGATTGACAGCTCGAAGTCTTCATGTGAGTAGGATGCAAAGAGCATTAATTTTTGTGGTGCTGTAACAAAAACTTGTGTAATAAACTTATGATGCAATTTAGAATGATTTCTTTTGCTTTCCTTTTTTTTTTTTTTTTTCCTCTCCATAGAATTAGCAAACTTCTGTAATATTTTCATCATGTTGATGGTCACTAAGCAAAAATCCATCTCCATGTTTAGTTGGACTTATACATTTCATGTGGTTATGTTCTGAGAATGCTTACATTTCCCTAGACAGATGGTGTGGTGTAGTTTTATTCCGTTCCCTCACAAATGTCTCACCTAAGCAAAATAGAACATTTATCTCAAGCTTCTGCTTTAGCAGATAAAGCAAATTTGTATCTTCAAATTGAAACATTTCTGTCACAATACTTTTAGCTGGTTTAAAAAACATTTCACAGAGACTACCCAAATTAATATTAATTCTCCTAAGAAGCTGAAAAGACACATGCTGACAGATATACTGAGAGACAGCAACTCTTTCAGATAACAACTAAACAAATTTCCTGGAGGGGAAGGAAGCAACAAACCAACCCCAAAAACAAAGTAGATCACTGAAGAGAAAACATTTTGAATTCTGCATTATTTCAACAGCCTTCTCATGGGAGTGGTTGTCTCTTGGGAAGGCCAGGACCATTAGCAGGAATAGCAGGATGACAGCTTGAAACCTAATGCAGAAGGGATGAGGACCATTACAGTGTGCTATGACATGCCTAGTGTGGGAAGAAGAGTAGAATAATATTCTTGCTCCTTCCTGCCCTCATTCATCCTACTCATTAATCCCGGTGTGCCCTGGCTGCCTTTCCCACATCACAGGAGGCAGCTTTAAGGGTCTTCCAACTAATGCTGCCTGATCAGGAAAACAGAACTTTTTGTCTTTCCGCATACTGTCTTGATTAATTACTGTCTTGAAAGTGAATTGTAAATAAATAAATAGAAAATTAATGAGTAGTTCACATACTCACTTGCTGTCTCTGAGTAACAAAATCCATGTAAAAGAACCACCAGAAGTGAAGGATGAACACTAGTCATAAAATACAAGACCAAGATGTCATGTCAGTGAATGAAGTGTTACTCTAGGATTCAATCAATGCAACTTGGAGCTCCTTCCTTGTTTTCCAGAACATTAAAAGCCTCAAAAAGAGATCCATGGAACTAATGTGATGCACAAAAGAAATGTCAAAAGAGACTGCAAATTCTTGACAAAATGTCAATCAACACTAGGCATGGGAGGTTAACAAGGCAACTTACACGGCAGAATACCTGTTCTCAGTAAACTACACAGAGAGACATAAATAGCTTAAGTGGAAAATCTCCAAAAATATTAACACCTACACATTTGAAGTTACTAGGTCAAATGAAAGCAGAGCTATAGGAAAGATGTGCAAAAAATTAATGCTTAAGAACAAATGTGCCAAATGAGTGATTCTATGAATCTAGACAAATAGAGGGAAAACCACACTAATCACTGCCAAATAAAAGATGTATGTTGTTAAACACTGGGAGGAGTAGTAGGCAGGGAAAAGTATACTTTATTTTTGTGCAAAAGCATTATAGTTGGAAGAATATAGTTGTGCAAAAGCGTTACTGAGCTCTCTTCTATTCTACTTGTGCTTTTACTCATAAATGGGGCGGAAAAGGCTGTACACCAATTTTATTCATTTTCTCCTCAAACAGTAACTGAACTGATATAAGTAATGTGCAAAGACGGTGATAACTGAGGAGTCTCATCTGTCCTAAGAGCACCATTAAGGCTGATGTGCAAAGGTGATGAAGTCTTCCCAATTTCTGTAGAACTTAATAGAGAGCTATTAAAACCGGCTGATATAAACACTATAAAGCTGGCTATTTACACATGAAAATTGAGTTACCAAAATGTTGGCCAAACATAGCCTGAATTAAATAACATGCATACTAGGAGGCTATAGAGAAAGAAAAAAAAATCCCAAAATGCTCCCCAAAGCTCTAAAGAAAGAAAAATATCTTCCTGGAAAAAAAGGAGGAAAAAGGACAAACAATGACAAAAAACAAACAAACAAAACCCCACGCACACAAAAACACAACAAAAACAAACAAACAGAAAAAAAAAAAAAAACAGAAACCACATAGGTCAAAAGAAACGGGCAGCATAATTACAGAGCAAAAACTGTTCACAATCAAAAAGCATTATAATAATTGGGACCCACTAAGAAACAGGGAACAGATAGGGAGGATCGCACAAAATGACACATATGTAACTAATCAAACATTAAAAAAAAACCCTGCATTTGCACTGATATAAATAACCAGAGGGGAAAAAATAACAAGAGAGATGATAAACAGCAAATGCTTGGAGTAACATACATTTTACAATCCTTCAAGTAAACAGAAAAAATGCCTCAAATACATACTTCCGGTACATTTAAATTCTACGTCAAACAGGAAAAGTAAAACACTGCGCCTGCCCATGCGGCGCTTTTGGGCTTTTTACACCGGACATGCTTACGGGAGTCACCAGAGCAGCTCTCACACCGTCAGCTCGTTTAGTGGACAGGTTCCCCAGAAAAAATTAAAACCTCACGAAACAGTAAAGCTTCTAACACTATACGGGAACCATTCACAGCTATAAAGACATCCCTAACAGACAGCAGTATGCCACGGCTAATGTTATCACACAGCGACCTTCCCCAAGTAGAGCACGGATGGACCAGAAAGCCACAATCGTGATCACTGGCTTCCCTCCCCCGCTCCTTTGTTTAAGCGCCGCGAAATGGCGGCGGTTGAACGCGGGCGGGACGGGGCGCTCCCGGCCCCACCGCCCCCATTGGCTGGATTTTGCTGCAGACCCGGGCCCCGCTCCCCACACGGACGCCGAGCACCGCAGCGGCGGGGCCCGGAACCTGGGCCGTGCGCGCAGGGACGGCGCGTGTCCCCCTCCCGGGTGTTTGCTCCCGGGGCGCCCAGGCCGGCCGGAGGCGGGGTCGGCCACCTCCCAGGGCCAGGGCAGAGACCAACATGGCACCGCCCATCCCCTGTCGGAGGCGATGGCACGAACGTCGATGGCCGCCGGGGGAAGGGCGGGGAGAAGAGCCCGCCCTTGCCCTGCCCCGTCGCAGTCGCCAACCAGGTCGGACCTCTGGCAATATAGAGCCGCGGTGGCGCGTGTTCCCGCCATACGCTGCTTGGGTTGAGAAGTTTGGGAGTCATGTCTGGTAGGGGCAAAGGCGGGAAAGGGCTCGGCAAGGGAGGCGCTAAGCGCCACCGCAAAGTGCTGCGCGACAACATCCAGGGCATCACCAAGCCGGCCATTCGCCGCCTGGCTCGGCGTGGCGGCGTGAAGCGCATCTCGGGACTCATCTACGAGGAGACGCGCGGTGTGCTGAAGGTCTTCCTGGAGAACGTGATCCGTGACGCCGTCACCTACACGGAGCACGCTAAAAGGAAGACGGTTACCGCCATGGACGTGGTTTATGCTCTGAAGCGGCAGGGTCGCACCCTCTACGGCTTCGGCGGCTAAACTCCATTTCTGGGACAGGTCACTTTTTCAGAACACAAAGGCTCTTTTCAGAGCCACCCACGCTTTCAAAAGAAGAGACTGAATCACGTTTCATGCCTAAATGTTTGTGTTTCAAGGCTGTAGTAAAGCAATGGTAGCAGTAAGTGGTGTGGTCTATGCTAACGGTGGTGGGGGGTGGGGTGTGGGGTTTTTTTGTCCTTATGTGTAGTCCGCGTTCCATATGCTCTTTTTAACGCTCCCAGTCTCAAGCAACAGGTGAGCATGATAATCCGTGCGTGGCCTCGGAATATCCAAATAGCGATTTTCTGCCAGGACTCCCTAGGCTCGACAGAAACATTTAGGTTCTGAAAGATTAGTACGTCTTTCATTCCCCAGTCCTTTCAACCGTTTTCGTTCCCGTCTTCCGCTCTTCCTTTGTAAGGGGAACGGAGGGGACAAGCCGGCGAAAAAAGCCGGAGGCCGCGGTCAAGCGCTATTGCTACAGCCGGTCTCCCGCCCTCGGCTTCACCGCAGCAGCCTGAAACGGGAAGCGCACGAAATGGCGGCGCTGCCCTCCCCCCCACCCCCCCGTACAGGGGACGGGATGTGGCGAGAAGGCGCGGGGGGAAGAAACGAGAAATGGATGCGAGCACTCGTCGCGCCCAATAGGCTGTAGGGAAAAGGGACGCCGAGCGGGTTGCTCTACTCCTCCGACTGCAGGGCTTCCTGTGCTCTAGAGCACCACCACCACCACCCCGCTCTGGGCCGGCAGCTTAGAAATGGGGAATTTCAGTACGGCCAACACACAACGATTGGGCGGGGGTTGAGGCGAATGTCCCACACTGAACCTCCCGCCCGGTTAACCCACGATCAGCACTGCCTCGAGCACGGGAAACCGCGCTCGGCTCAGGTCTGCCTACGCCTGCTCCTAACACCAGAGACCCAGCTCTCTTTAGTGGCCATGTGGTGGCTCTTAAAAGAGCCTTTTCGGTTCGGGTGGGTGGGGGCAAGACAGGCGCCTCAGGCGCGCTCGCCGCGGATGCGCCGCGCCAGCTGGATGTCCTTGGGCATGATGGTGACGCGCTTGGCGTGGATGGCACACAGGTTCGTGTCCTCAAAGAGCCCCACCAGGTACGCCTCGCTCGCCTCCTG
>JANHGB010070140.1:0-28092 GCA_026283785.1 Coracopsis vasa
TCCTTCCCTCCCGTCCCCCCCCTCCCACCACCCTTCTCCCAGTGTTTAAATCCAGAATCTATTTTATCTGATGTTTCTATCTAAGAAATCCTTCTGCAAGACTAAAACCCTAGTACTAGTCAAAACCAACAGAAAAATCGTTTTATTCTGCTGTGATAAAAATGCAATAGATCCATACATTCTTCCAGTTACACAAAATATGGCAGTCTACTCTTGAATATGGATCTGTGAGTATTTTTTGTAGAGTGATACAGTGAAAACCTTTGCTCACAAAATACTATAATCAGCTTTCAGCAAAACCTGCTTTACTGGACAGCATAACAAAGCTTGATTTCCAACACTGTCAGGTCCAAAAAACCCACCCAATACTTCAGCCCGTGTAGGCTTGTACCTGTTCTTACTACAAATGCAACCATCAGTAATCCCTGCCTCGCTGCCTGTCTCCCCTGAAAAACAGATCATAATTATCAAAATCCTTGAAAATCATCCTGGAGCTGTTGATGGGCAGAAAGGAAGTATGAACAGGGAGAAAAGCCAGACCAGACTGCTGCTGTTCCTTATTCCATTAGCGGAAAAATTCAGGCTCTATTTCAGTCAGAGGAGTTTGGTATCATGCAATTGTTCAATCACAGCTCAGCAAACCTCATTATTTCAGGTCTCTCTAGAAACCCCCAGTTTTGCCTTAGAGTACAACAGGCTGCATATCCACCTAGTGCAGCACCCTGCCCCCAGGAACGGCACTGCTGGTGCTCCTGCCCGGCACAGCCCCAGGAGCTGGCACAAGCACCGGGAACCCCGGCACAGTCACAACTGCAGGGGCCTTAATCCACCATCCTGCTGGGCTCTACTTCAAACCAGAAGTCTAACCAATACTGGCTGGTTTCAGCAAAGCCTATGCTGATAGCAGATAGAACAAAACCAAGTTAATTAGAGTTAAATGTATCCTCAAAGGAGATATCAGTACCAAAACTCCTTATGCACATTAACTTATGTAGCATGTATTTTTAATGAGTTCAGCACTTGTCTTGGGTTTAGAAAACACACACACAGGGTGGCAGCTATTCAAAGCCATTGCGCCAGAGCAGGAGCAAGTGCTGACTCTGTGGGATGACAAGGTTGCGTTGCCAGTTATGGTGATTATACCTTGATTGCATAACCCTCAGATAGCTAAATTAAACAGGTGAAGTGACAAAACAAAAGCCACCTACCAATATTCTGATTATATAACAGAAAGGGAAATGAAAAAGACCAGAGGGCTAAAGCTCATGTTTAATTTTACAAACATGGTTAAATCTTGTAACATCTCCAGCTTCTGCTGATGCTCTTTTTCATAAATACTCTTTTGACACTATATCTTGCTGCAGACAGCTAAAGCATACACCTTCACAGCACAAGGGGATTTTACTAGTCCAAGTTTGGAACCCCACCCTTCCCTCTCCACATACATTCTCCAAAGAACACCATGTGAAACCAGGTAAATGGCCAGCAGTCATGCCCTTTGGGCTCCAATATATTAAAGCACTACACTCATCTGTAAGATAAAAGGACCTTCAAAGACTCTTAAGTACCCCCCAGAAAATAATATATAGCCATACATAAAAGAATGCTTGAGCTGTGCCAATAAATCCAGCCATCAGCCTTTCAAGGCTCTCATTTAAACACGGGCAGAAAATACTGTTCACCATATTACAGCGAGAAGTAACGGATAAGTCGCTGCTTCACATTAAGATGTTCCAGCCAATGTGGCATTAACACACAATCAAATCACACTTTGAATCCCGTAAGCTATGTGGCAAAATCTTGCAGAAATACATAAACTGTATCACAGAAAACACCCCTTGAATTAGAGCATGGTACCACAACACATTTTACAAAATGCAAACAAATTAAAGCATTTAAAGTATTATAAGGGGACAGTGTGACCTGGTGACAACTGGTTTATACTTCAACATCATCATAAAGAAAACTAACAGTGTAGAAGTCTCAGTTTTAACTGTGATTCCAGTGCCCAGCTTTCAGTGGTAATAGCGCATGTATAAAAATCCCCTAAACCCAATCACATAAGTATATATAATCACATAGATCTATAATATTTCCCTAGCAACAGCCAATTTAAAATTAAAATCCTGAGTTTGGGGGTTTTAATCTTTTCAAGCAATCTCCACTTTAATACATTCATTAACTTCAGGACTGTAACATTCAAATGGAAACTTTAGGTATTTTTGTATATCACTGACAGAGCAAGCATACAACAATTTTAGTTCAAATGAATGTCAAAAGACTGCTTCAGGATGCACTGCAGTCTCCAAACTCCTGAAGACTTAATCTGTATTCTGCTAATCTAGGTTACAATTTATCTTCAGGGGTTCTCCTGTAACATCATTCCTTGATGCTTTAGATTCCACCTGACATGATTGAACAGGCTTCCTTTTCTTCATTCTCCCACTCCTCTGCACAGCAAAACTACACTTTTTCCCAGTTCCCTACCCCTCCCATCCCTATCAGTTGGATTTTGCTAAGGAAATTAATTTAAAAGAAACCCCTATAGACAAACTATGACCTAGATCAGGAAGATTCTGCCCAATTTATGTTAAAAAAACCTTACTTTAAAAGAAGTTATTGCATGCCGGTTTCAGTGTACTTTCAGCCACGTTTTATATGGTCAGAGTCTGTCTTTTATTGCCTAAAACCTGAGTTTACATTAAGAATGATAAAAGAACTTCTCAGGGTCACTAAAAGCATACGTAACTGCACATACCAGAAAACAAGCACTATAAAACTTTAAGCCCTCAAGGCCCACTGTTTTGCTGAAGAGCAGCACGACCAAGCTGCGGGCTCTGCTCCCACGTGTTGCTGTCACTGCTCTTGGCTCAGCCTTGTCACCACGTAGCATCCTCCCAGTGGGGCAGCTGTCTCCAGCCTAGGACTGCTCCAAGATGCTTCTGAACACAATATAAAACTACAGGCAGATGATTAATTAAGAAATATCATCCTAAAGATGACACAGACTCCCCTGTAATTCAGATACTGTCTGGGTTTTCATCTCAGCAAGTTAACCCATCACTGGGATGCGCTCTGACCTGCTGCTCGCTGCCAGCCTGGTTTCATGCCAACAACTCCACAGGCAAGGTGAGCCTGCAAGGGGTGGAAGCCAGTGGGGAACAAGGAATCTGACCCAGCTGTACCTCTGAGTAGTTGGCACCCTTTCATCTCACCTCTCCTGAGCTAAGGGAGAAGGAAATGCAGTCTGTAAACTCTGTTCTTCAGTGGGCACAGCAGCTTAGAGCCTTTCTGCTCACACTCCTGTTTGCATCCAAATGCAATCTTGCCAACCCTGGAATCAACTTTGATAAAAACCAAACATGCAGTATGGCATGCCAAGACACTCTTCCCTGCTCTGATGTTTCTGTGAAACACAAGGTTTCTGAAACCAGCATTCCCATTCGTGCTGACTTTGTATAACCTCTCAGAAAGCACATCCCAAAACCTGAGCTCAATCTGCTACTGCACCTGCCACTGCCTGACTCAACACCATCCATGCCTGGCAAGACCTATTTCAAAAGCCTTTTAGCCCAAAAGCTCACTAGGAGGCTTTTCTCCACTCCTCAGGACCTCACCAGCACTCGTCCTCACAACACCCATACGCAACAACATGCCTACTGTGAGCCTTCCAATCTCCACTTAAGCAACAAGACCAGTTCCTGGTTTTAGAGAAATCTTGTTTGTTTAAGGCATCAGCATCTTAGCTAATGAGTTTTCATTTCCCTTGTACGCTCCACAAATACTGGGCTGAGTAATGCACAGTCTAATTGACTGTTAAGGTCACTGGACAGGTCTTTAATCTTATTTAGAACACTTTGAGACAGTTCCTGAGTCATTAGGGCTTCATTCTTGGGGACACAAAGACACCTAATATACATCAATCAAGGACATAAATGTAATTCCATGTGTGCATTTTACAGATTGCAAGATTAGAAAGATGGCATTAAATATTTCTTTGCAATATTAGCATTTTAATAATGTTGCTTATTTTAACATACAATAAAAATATTTAATTGTCAGAGCCTGCTCGTTTCTTACAGTCATTGCTCTAAGAAAATTCCTTAAGTAGTAAAAGCCACGCTTTAAATACCAACCTGAAGGAAAAGAAGGGCTCAGGGGAAAACTATCTGCAAAATTCTTTACTTGGGAGTGGGGGGGGGAGATGTTTTCCAAGTGGTTGTTCATGATATTTGATTTTTATGGTGTAAATTGTAATTCCGTGTGCGCGCACGTGTCGGGAACTTTGCAATACTTTTGAAAGGGATCAGCATTACTAATCAGGCACTGAAATCCAATTTCTGGGCAAATCCGGGAGCTCAGAGCTCAACACTTCAGATGGCTTGCAAAGACCTTTGAAAAATAAAGTTAAACAGTAATTATACATAAGTGTGCTTGAGAAACTTTACACCTGTCTTGACATGAACCAGATCTTTGCATGGATGATGAAATTCCTGGCATTGCTTTAGGTGATTGGGATGGCATTAACTTAGGCAGGGTAAGAATTCAACAGCCACAAGCCTAGACAGGTAGGATAAAGGAGTTACTGACTCAAAAAAGCACGACAGATTATCTGTGGAAGTCTAAACACGTTGATCACTTAACATAAACAGATCTGCTGATATTTTTAGAAAGGCATTTCAACTCATAAGTAACAATGTTAAAAAAAGGACACCAGTAACGCTAATCATATTTTCCACAGGTCCTCCCGGCCCCTCGCAGATTGTTTCGACTGAAACTCAGACCAGGGAGAGAATAAGAGATAAAAAAAAGGAAAGGAATATAGAAAAAAAGCCAAACACAGGTAGCTGGGTTTGGGATTAAGACAATAAGGAAGTTGCTGGCAATCAGCGTTTCACTGCTGGCTGTGCTACAGACTCCTCACCCAACCTTTATCTCCCTGTGCCTCAGTTGCCAGTCTGTAAAACGAAGGTGATAACGTTTCCTTACCTCACAGGAACGTTCTCAGAATAAATCCATAAATGCCTGGGAGACACTGAGACACCACTGTGACAGAGGCCATAAAAACACCTAGAAAAAAAAGAAACACGAGCAAAAATAAGTGTCATAAATGACCATAACAGCAGAGACATTCACAGATGAAATATAAAGCAAAGGTCAAAACTTCACTTAACGACATGCATTCCCCACCCTGGGGAAGAAGAGGTTTGGTTCACCACATGTTCCCATCCAGATGCTTTTAAAACTGTGACAGCAAAGGACAGTTCCCCCTTCCTCCTCAGACACAATATGGTCATGATAATCCACTACCACATACAGATGTGGGTGGGAAAGGTGTTTCCCCTACAGACCACTACCTCAGTCTCTCCATTACAAATATCACATCCAAGAACCCAAATCACAGCAACAGACCCCAACATACTGAAAATGCTCTTCCTCAGCCTCCATATCCGGTACTTACTGCAGAACTGAGCTCTTCCAATAGTCAAAAAACTTCTAACTTTCAGCCTAACATCTATTCCTGAACAGCTTTTAGCCATTTGCTTTCACGCCAACACTGATCCAGCAGCCTCAAGAGCTTTTCCCTAACCCTGAGGTTTATTTCCTTGATGATAAAAATGAATTGCATCACCTGCCTGTCAGGGCTCATTTTACCACCCCAATCAAGCAAGTTCTTGGAGTCTGCTCTGAGATGACTTCCCATCCTCCAGATTACCTACCTCTTACCCCACTAACTTCTGCCCAGCACCATCCTTGCAGCTCACTGTCACCTTGCGATAGCACAGAGTAAAGCTGTGTTTCTCCAGCACTTCCACAGCTGGTAACCCCCTCCCATCCTACCCAGCTCAGAGAAAAAGTTTCTTTCTCCTAATGCCTCCTAAGGTCATGACCCTGCATGTTATCACCACAGATACATCCCACTTCCATTGCTCCAGGTCTCAAAAGCCCTTTCTGAAAGATATCCCGACCTTTCACAGCCCTGACCGTGCCTCCTACCTGTCCTAGCCACAGCGCTCTGAGCCCTCAGGGCACTGCTCCATGCTCCCAGCGACATTTCAGGGAACCCACATGTCTCCCCAAAAACACACCTCCTATCTTCAGCATCAATTCAGCTCAGCAACCGATGTCTTGAGCTCAATTACACCATTAAGCATTCTTTAATGTGAGCCAAATGACTATAGCCCTCAGAAGGGTAAGTGATTCAAAATTATGCAGATGCAGAGAATGCGTTATTTAGTCTTTATCATCTACAAAGTACTCATTTCGTAAACAGTTTCAGCACTCTTTCAGAGAGTGTGACAGTGCCCCATGTTCCGGGTCTCTAACGGTTGCTGCATCATGCACTATTCACATCCTTGGTGGGAGAGGGTAGGAATGCCACTGGTTCACTCCAGCTCCGAGATGGGACATGGGGCTGAGATGCCCGCCTGCCCCACGCGCCTGCAGGTATCTCCATCTATCCTCTCACACACACACCCTTGGAAGACCCTCTCTCCCACCCCCTCACAACCTGAAATGAGCAAGACAACAAAATTCCCCTCACTTTCAATTCTGGGGGGAAGAGGCAGCTCCCTCCCTCCTGGCACAGTGAGTGAAACCTGCTCGGGAGCCAGTCGGACAAGCACCAGAGCTGGTAGAAGGGGAACAGCAAGCTCACCCCTTCTGCTGGCAGTCTGCTGCCAGGTCAGGCTGGGATGCATTGGAAATCTCAGCACAGGCAACCAGAATACACTCACCTTTCCAAGGACTCGGATCCATTTAAAACTGTGTTCTAACAACCTTCACAAACAAATATATTATGCAATTTTATGCTATGCAGCCTTGACTTCAATGACTCTGTAGCAGTGCTTACTCTACTATATTTACTTCTGGCACACACCGGCAGCATTCACTGCAAGTCATTCAGAGCGTGTTCCTGTTTTAAACCCAGAGGATTTACCCTGCCAATATCTATGCATAGTGCTCCTCAGTATGCGTTTCATAACTTTGTCCCCTTCTTCTGTCCCTGCAAGTTCCCCTGTCTACAACATGTCATGAGTTTTTTCCCCCCTCTTATACAGCATTCCAGTTTTCTACCCTAGCATCTCTCCCTCAGTGTTAGGCCACCATCCCACCTTCAGCTGTCCCACACTGTCAGTCTCCATCCCTCAGGTCTAAGTTCTAGAGAAGCACCCTGACATCTCCTGCCAGGCTCCCCAGGATTTGAGGAAACCCCTCTTTTAGGCATGCACACATCTACCTTGATGCCCATGCCCAAGACTAACATATTAAATGAACAGAAGATAGATTATACACATCTGGTTCCTCCCTTCCCCCACGACTAACACAATGACCATTTCAGTACTGGCTCTTTTCATTCTCTTCATCAGCTGCTCTTTGTTGCAAGAATGGCAATCACATCTGAGTGGAATCCATCCAGCAGTAAGAGGTTTGTTAAATCCCCAAACACATTGTATACAGAGAAGGATACTTAAGCTACTCAAATGGCAACCCTTTATTAAATGCATAAAAATGCTTGAAGTTTCTATAAGCCAACAATTTAAATTAATATTCTCCCTTAAACATATCAGTCTCTGCTGTTAATTGTATGACTTTTTATGTGTTTCTTTTGAATTTATTCTTTGGCAACCCTATGGAATTTCCTGCAGTTGTAACACACAGAGCTGCAGTCACCCACAGTACACATGCACGTATTTCACTAAAAAACTCCTTTCTCCCAAAAGCATAAGTACATTTTCCATTTGCATTGTAGGGGCAGTTCAAGTCAACTGTTCTCAGCTACACCACTGTGGCACTACTACTAGAAAAGACAGGGGAACATGACACCAAAATAACTAAACAAATAAATGATATTTTTCTGCAACTGAAATATTAAAACAGAGACAGAAAGCAAAGAATTTTAGGATGATGACAGAAAATACCCTCGGTCATACCAAGCATTATTTAATAAGCATTTTAAGACTCCTGAAAGCCCCTTCCACAACAGGACCTGCGCACACCAAAGTGATTGCTTATCCTCTGAATTTCATTGCATCTCTTTGACGTGTATACTTAAAATTTTACACTGACTCAGCTCTGGATGTCAAAGCCAACTTTGTAAAACAGATGCTCTGCTTGCACACGGAGAGGACATAAACATTAGGCTTTTGCTACTGAGGATTGAACATTAACAAAAATCTAATCAGCAGTGACGAAAGTGGTAATGGCAGTTCACTGGAGCTAACCTCCTCCATGAAGCACACTGCAGTCTCCGCTGGGCTCATTTAGAAGCCTGAAGTGACTGAAGAGAGACCGTATCAATAGGATTTTAGCACACTAAATTACACACAGCTTCCCATGTCTCCCAAGCTAAACTCAAGGCCAGCAAGTGTAGCAGAGAGGCTGCTGAGAGCTTCTCTGCCACACATAGCAAGGGCACATCCCCTGCAGCACCCCAGAACAAGAGCTCAGCACCCACAGCTTCACCTGGGCGCCTCTGCAACCAAAAGCATGAGCGCTACCACCACAGTTTGTGCCAGTTCTCATATGTTAAGCCCAGAAGAGTATTTCCTGAAACTCTCCAAGGCTGGTTTTTCAATCTATGTGGCAGTATTTACTGAGCAGGCAACACCAGCAGCCATGAGCATTTCATGCAGCATTGACAACAAGGAATTCCACATTTCTTGGTAAGCGCCCATTCTGGCTGACACAGCAAGAGGCACTGTGAAAGGCCAAGAAAAGCCACAACTTATCACAAGAAAATGGCAAATTGTGAAAAAACTGTTATTACAAGGTTAGCTGCCTAAGCACAGCTTTAATAGAGCACCATAAATACCTCAGTCTAACACTGACAGAGGTTAAAAACCTATTACCTTTCCCAAATGACAGTGTGAACATATGTTCAATCGAACACCCCGCCCCACCAAGCTACAAAGTAGATTCTGCTCTTTCAGTTCCACAAATACAAACCACAGGGAGTATTTTAAATGAAAGCATTATGAAGATTACATTAGGCAAGTTTGATCTACTGTAAAACACTTGCACACAACATTAAGAGGGAGAAGAACCTTTAACACCTGCTTACTCTTCAAACATAGCATTATCTCTGTGCATGGCCTGGCTCTTAATGGGATGAAATCTCAAGCTAAATTGCATGGTTTACTCGACCAGCAAAGAATACTTTAGATGCTTGGGACCTAGTGGCCCACTAATAGCAACCTGGTGAGAATACTCCTCTAAAAGTGTATACTCTGCTGAACTGCTCCACTGGCTGCTGCCCCATAGGAGAGGAAGTCTTTACCCCAGTGTAAAATGTTGTAACACAAGCCACGTGGCAGCTGGAAAAGGACTGTGCAATCCCAGCAGTGTTGAAAGTCATCACTGTAAATATTCACAAGCAGGCTGATTTGTTTCCTTACCAATAGCACCTTGGTATTCACAAATATTTATTAGTTTCTACATACCACCTGTTACTCAGCCCCCCCTCTATTGCATGCCACGAGCTCCCCGGCTGTAGAGGCTTTGTAGCCCCTCCGTGCTGATCAGAGATTTAATGGTGTTTTCAACTTCCACAGCTCACACTCAGCTACTGGAGGAGAGGCAGGGAATAATTACTTACTTCTGTCTTTCTCTGCTGACCTCTCTGGAGAATGAAACGAGGAGCTTTAATGGCCTCTAAAGGGAGCCAGGTCCAGCCCGTCTCAGATGGGAAGGATGACGACTGTACTAGTAGGTCTTTGGAGTGAAGAATGGTTTTAAAGATCCAAACTTCAAAGATCTAAACGAGGAGAGAGTTCAAGCTCAAACACTCTCCCCACTGGAGGAAGGAGAGCTTCTAATGCTACTACTTGCGTTTTCAGCCATCGCTTACACTTCAGAGATGAGGCACCAGGAACTGCCTGTCACATCCTACAGTATAAATAAATCTCAGTCAGCCAGGAGGAAAGCTGTTACAAACCTAACCAATTTACAAACCTAACCAATTTCCTTTGGATTTCTTCAGAATGCTTCCTCAAAGGATCTCTCCTTGGCAAAGCCAACACAGGATTCCTCCACCCCACTAGCAACAGCAAACATGTTCCCTCCTCTTCCTAATTATATGCATCACCCATACCATGAGAAAGTTGGGCAGAGCATTGATGAAATTGGGCAGAGCACTGATGAAATGCACAAGTTGGTAGCACAATTAAGGTTGAAGAAATGACACAGATGAATAAGTAATGTCTTGGTTTCCCTATGAACTCTTAATTTAAGATCCCTCAGACCTCTGAAACATACTCATCCTGCTTGCTGTCAAGCAGAGATGACTAGAGAGGATGAGCTTATCATCATAAATTCAAACACAAAAGAAAAAAGGAATGGAATTAACTCTGTGAGGCCAAGCTCACACCCAGACCCACTGGATGACATAAACTTGAAGCATCATCCTTACAGATGCCAGCCAAAAGACTAAAGCTCCAAAACCCAGCATTTGGCATTTCCATCGTCTTACGAAGTACTGCTGCCTTTTCAGCGCAGATGCAGCACGAAGGCTGTTATGCCACAGCTGACAGACTTGATATGGAGGCACTTGTATGCTTTCCAAGGAGGAGACACAATCTATTCAATACACCTTTCTACAACATCTGATTTTTCTTTACAGGTGCAAAGCATGATTTCACTTGTACAGTCCAATCTGGATCTTATGCATCATGTCATCAGCTTCACAGAACAGCCATAGAGTAATAAATAACAGATTTAAGGTAAAAAAATCAGACCAGGTTTTGCTGCAAAACATGAATACAGGACAGTTTAACCTTGTCTTTGTTAAATATGGAATGGGGGAGTTGCAGCCAGGGCTTGTTATCCTAAAACTCCTAACAGAAAAGATCTGCAATCCCCCTTGCAGACAGCAATAACCCAGGACTGTGAGGATTTTCTGAGAATTTGGTGAGCCTCATGTTCAAGTTCCTAAGATTAGAAAACTCACCAAGTGGGAGGGCAAAAAGCACACAAGAAATGTCTAAAGTAATTTTCCCAGTGACTGACAAACATGGTGCTCAATTTCTTAGGGACTTGAGTGGCTGAAGCTGAAGTTAAGCTTCACTAGAGCTATATTTAGCTCTGCACAAATACGAATTAGGAAACACTTTCTTCCCAGTTACTAATGCAGTGTGACAGGAAACAATTATTTGCTCAGTGTCTAATGTTACCTTTGGTGAATATCTGGATTGCAGAAACTGTATATTGTATAATAAAGAACCAAACTGATATTCCGCAAATCAGTGAGAAAACTCATTTAAGAAGATGAAGAAACATTTGATTTGCACATGTCTGAGCTACACTGGTCTTAGCTATGCAGATAGAGTTAGTGTTGAGGGCTCTCTTGCTTTGATACTAAACTACAAAGCAAGTTTGTTTTCTGAATTGTACTTTAATTTATTCAAGAACTCTGTGGATATCTGAAGAATATCGTGGCTTCTCCAAGGAGAAACCAGAGCTGGGCAGAAGGACAGAACAATTAAAAAAAAACTCCATCTTTTCAAGTGCCAGTTTATCTCTATGGAAAATGCAATTCTGGGTCACAATGGAGCCCTCAGCTCAGCAATCGCTTCAGACTTCAGTGTCTACAAAACACAAAAGACAACAAAAAAGCATGATTCAAAGGAAGGGCTTGTTAGACTGTGGAGAACCAAGCCACGATTGTATAGAGGAATCTCACGTGGTGCAGACATGCTCAAAAGGGCTGCACTCAAAAAATCCAAAGCATGTGGCAGACAAGAAACGCTGCTCCTGCCTACTGCAGCAAGAATGCCGACTGATAGGCTTGGGGTTTCCAAGCCATCTAACACAGCATCCTTACACTTAGGAAGTTAGAAAGCATAGAACATCACAGCTGAAAAAACATGTCCTTTTTCTTGGCACCGCTGGGCAAATATTTGCCATGCCCTTTACCATACTGAATCATGTGAAGATTTCTAGAGCTGGAGGAGTTGGTATTTCATGGTTGGCTTAAGAGCTCTAAGTTTCTGCCTTGTGCTGGTGATATGCTGGTAACCTTTCCTATTGCAGATCCCCTTGAGATGGAAGATGGACACTCAGCACCATTCAAAAGACCACCAATACCCACAACATTTTTAAGCCAAAGCAGGACTATTAAACACACATCTTTGCCTGGTCTTTCCACTGCTTGCTTCGGGAAATAAAAAAAGAAAGGAGACGATAAACGTTTGTTTTCTTGGTAGCATTTTGTCAGAGATTATCTGTTGTTTTGGCAGTAAGCTCTCAGCAGCAGGTCGAACATGGAAACGTGAGTTCTGGGCACAAAGCAAACAAACCTCTCACCATAAGCCAAAACATTTCTTAAGACACTCCAATTCTGAACAATCTCTCTTAACTACAAAGCCAAGCATGACTAATTTTGATGAACAAGTTGCAAGGATTTCCAAGGAGAAATGACACCTCATTACTCCTACCTGTATGAAACCTAGGAACACTGCTTATACACTTTATCTTCTTTGAGGATCTTGTGGCAAGGGGAAAAACTGATTCCTCAAATGTCTATAATGTCAAGTGTATCAAAACTTCTCATATGAGTTTACCAACAGCCACAGATGCAAACTGAAGATGCCTTTTTAACTATGTCCTTTCACACAACTGGGATATTCAGTAGGTGTAATATTTTGCCTCAGGAACTCAAGATTTGATCAGGAATTTTACTTCTGACACCCATAAAGTTCCTGTGTTTTACTTGCTACATTTTTACTCTAACAAGGTAGTTCCTACAGTGCTTTCTGTATTGATCAGCAAAACCAGTGCTGAACTCAGACTTATCTAGTCTACATGATGGAGGGAGGGGGGCTAAATTCCTTTCAGATCTATACAACCAACATACTACCATTTTATCCAAGCACAGCTGAACATCTCACTCCCCATTCCCAATAACGTCAAAGGAGCAGGAACAACCACAAATCTGCATCACAGGGCAGAGGTGCACGTCAACACACAGCCTGCAGCTCTTGCCAAGTACTGAAGGGCAGCAGCTACGTCATCTTCTTCAGAGGTGTACCAGATTAAAGGCTTTTCTCTGTTTCAGTGGTACTGACACAGACAGACTGGTAGGTTCCACAGAAGCCTAAGCTTAATAAAACAAGATGTGGTTGAAGCTTTTAATGCAACTGATGTAATATCAGTATATTTTCTTGCTGCTCTTGTATTACTCCTGTACACACAACACTACAGCAATGCACTCTATGACTAAACAATCTCTGTGAAACTTTGCTGGAGAGATCAGATTGGACTTTCAACAGTCAAGCACACGTAGGCCACGTTCACCTTCTAGCTGTTTAGAATCTTTTATTAAGTTATTATGTGACTCTATACTTCTTGGCTGTTCTCTCAAGAGAGACGACACAAAGCAAAACAAGAATCCAGCTTGGAACAAGATGAACAATTTCCCTGGAACACAAGAAATCTCATTTCCCACCTCCCACTCTCCCCAGGACTCATCCACTTGCCCTCGTCATCACAATGCTAAAATAATCAGGAGGAGAAGCAGGAACCTCCTTGCCAATACAGGTTGCCATGTAGCACCTCCTCTCCCCACTCAGTGTACTGAGCTTTTAAACAAACGCATAACGTGAATGAAGCCTTCAAAAACTTATTAGAGGTTTACAGAATGAGTAGACAAGGATGACAGGCATACAAATTACCATTACTACTGAGTAATCAAAGGGATAAAGACACATATTTAGGTATTAAGAGTAGCTAATTATTAGGAATTAGAATTAGAATTATGCTTTTTAAGAAACCAACTACTACACATCAGTCTACCATGTCTTTTCTTGCATGAAGATATCTCGCACTGAATAGGATGCTTAAGTGACGGCTATCATCTCATCCAAAGCATCCATTCCCTCAACAGCCACTCCAGTGCTGCAGTCTTCCAATCATATCTTCCATATCATACTATACCCAAGATCTCAAACTTCCAGCTCTCCACATTGTACAAACCCTGGCAACACTGTTGTCTGAGAAAAACCTGCGCTGATACTGAACTAGCCTGGAAAAGAGAAAAGGAGCTGAACACTGTTAAGAGTTGCTTTGTCCAGGAAGAGCAGACAGGAGCAGTCTCCAAGCACTCCTGGGTGGCTCCCCACCTCCTCTTTTGCAAGGTTTTAACTCTACATCAAGCAGACTCTTGTACAGAACTGACTTTAAGGCAGTCTACAGGACTTTGAAGTTTTTCAGAACAAGAAAAGACCACAGCAGTATCTTGTCAACACTGGAAGAGGAGAACACCTCTAAGCACAGGGGTACAGGAGTGAATCAGACATAAAACGTCCAAGCAACTGCATTACTACACAAACTTGCAAGCGTGCCACTGATAAACAGCATGAAGTCAGGACTGGGGTTGTTCTTTGAAGAATAGCGGCTCTCGGCCTTCTTTGGCAGATCAGTAGCTTACTGACAGTAAACTCTGGTTGTAATGCAAAAGAGATTTTTATGTCATGAGAAACAAGTGTTACAAAATTAACACAAAAACATACAATGGAAAGGTTGGTTTCTTTTTAATCCACTGCAATCTGTCGCATCAGACTATCACAACAGGATAATCTTCAAGTAGCTAGCGTTAACATCTTGCTACAGCATAAATCCAAGAAAAGCAATAAACACCGTGAAGGAAAATATCAGAGAACTATTAGATCAAGTTCACATTAGTGTTGCCTAAAGTGTGTCCTCCACTGCACTGAAGAGCTGATGTTTATCTGCCTTTCTACGAGGTTTTGACACAAAGCCCAAAGACCCATAAGAATGCACTAATATTGGAGAACTAGCAGCAACACCCAAACCTGTTAACAACTACCACCACCAGCAAATTCTCATTCTGAATATAACCAAGCTTTTTTACACCTCTACAAAACATACTGCTCTTTTCTTTCCCCTTCCTTTAAAAGCATGAGAAAAAATTAGAAATAAAATAGCATCACTCTGCATGAGTTTAAAAGGTTTTCCCTTCAGCAGCAGCAATGCCACCATCCCAGACAAGAGCTGGAATCACAATAATCATTCAGATTGGAATATCCAATCTCTGTCAAGTGATTAAAGGTAAGCTGTAACTTAAATATAAAATACATGTGTTTGAAGTGAGAATAGATGAACACACTTACTGTATCACACATCCATTAGTACAGAGCATCTATTATAGATGCATATTCAAGGTGGATGAATATACTCACAAAATCCAGACAAGCATATTTTTAAATAAACAGTTCTCCCTACCAGAATTACCATGAGTTATCATCCCCAGTGAGTGATCTTCTATAACAGAAGGTATTAAAATAAAGAGCACTTTTAAAAGTTATTTACAATACACTCTATTATTTGCTTAGTAAAATAAGCCAAAATCCTGTCTCAGAGGTGCCTGTATTTCAACTTTATATATGCAAATAAAGCACCAAAAAAATGGAATATATTGATAATAGTAAAATAAATGCATTGCATATCCATTTTACTCCAAAATTCCACCCTTATATCATCATGCTCTGAATAGTTGTGTCTTCTGAAACTTACAAAAAATTGAATGTGACAACAAATGTAAACAACAGAACATAGATTTTCACATTAATTACAAGGGCTACATCGGCACTACACATTTAGAAGTGTATTAACAGTACCAAACAGTAATCACAATGAACAACTTCAGATAATCAGAGTCCTTATTTCTTGTAATCTTGCAACGTGCTTATACAAGTGACACCAAATAGAAGCACTCAGATACACGAATTTGTATTTTCACATTGTTAAGGGGTTTTCCTTGAGAAGCAAACTAAACATTGACTTTCAACATGTATTTAAATAATGTTCTAAAGTATTTAAAAAATAGGTTTATGTTTCTAAAGCATTACAACATATTTTATATAATTATAAATACACACAATATTAAAAACCATTCATGCATCAAAAGTATTCAGATCTATGTTCAAAAAACCTGCAGTTGCTTCCCAAGCCTTTGAGAGGCAAATCACCAGGCTAAACAGCTGAAAGTAATGCACTAAACCAACTCAAAATAGGGACTGACCTTTCAGCTGATGTAGAAATAGCTCTTTTCCTAATTTGTTTATTCAGTTAGTTCAATTCAATGACTTGATTTGCTCAAAATAAGAAATCAATTAAGAAATAACATAGCATGAAGATTTATTTTCATTTTCCATGTAGAAATAAACATTAAGTGCAAGAGGATGAGATCTATCACTTACAAAAACCTCCGGGGCCGAAACCATTTTCCAGTCACTATCCAGAGTTAATACCTTGACTATTTTAAACCTTGAAAGCACTCCCTTACCAATTCAAGAAGCAAAATGCAGTGAGTTTGCTTTCAATTTATGTATGCAGTAAATTTAGGAATAACGTAGCTAATATTGTTTCATGCATTTCAACTGAATTCAAATTCTTACATCAATGCAACTGTATATTCAGCACTCAATATATGTTAAACAAATATTTTAATACCAAAAATATGAGCATGAAGTACCTGAATGCTTATTTGACACAGTCAGACAATTATAACATAGGCTTATAATAATCTTGACAAAAGGTGTTACCTTATTGTAAAAGCTGTCCTTAGCAGCAAATCAAGGCAATCTAATAATTACCAAACTACTAATAATTAACCTCTCCTTTGAGAAATGTAACAAAGTAAGATCAAAGTGACTGATTTACATCAAAGTTTCTTCATGATTTACATGATTATTTAAATTATATTTCAGTTAATGGGATATTTATTACAAGGTAGCAAAATAAGAGTGGAAAGATTTAATGAACTCTGACACTCATCTCTATTTTGGGCTCATCTCAAATTCAGTATGGACTGGGCAGAAAAATTCCTGGAGGACTCTGTGCTACCCTATCGGTTTTGTAACTGGTTCTTTAATTTCAGAATATTCAGATGATGCATAACTCAAGAATGAGTTATTTTACAATTACTTGGGATACCTGGGTAGATTTCAGCATATCCCTAACCATGCTGCAATCATGTTCCTGCTGGTGAATAAAACCTCCTAAGTATCTCCTACGCATCCCCACACCAACAAGTAACATCTCAGCAGTACTTCAGAGCCCACACTGGGATTAAGCAAAACATCCCAGAGCTCTGACACAATCTTCTACTGATGAGGGGGAGTAAGGAGGGAGGACAACCTCTTATCTCAGTCATGCTATTTTTCCTTTATTACAAGAATTAAAGAATTATGAGAAATGTACAAAGTTAATGCAGACAAATGATTTTTTTTTTTATCTCGCTAGTATTTTAATTAAAACCTTTTGTCATGTCTGCTAAGCAAGTTCAAAGTGTTGCACTGCAGTAGCAATGGGAATGCAGAAGTCTTCTTATGCTTGGGGAAAAAAAAATGTTTTCAACTTTTACCGAATCAGCGACTGTAATTACTACAGGAATAAATCAAATTTATAGCAGGCAAACACAAGGCATAATCATTTTTTGTGCGGCCATAAATGAGTTTATTCGTGTTGCAATGTGATAAAGTTTAACATTTTCTGCATGTCAGACAGACTATTTTGATAATATTCTTTACATTTCCTCCTTATTAACAAGATGAAAAAATTGCTATTAAGATACCCAAGTCATCTCAACACACCTCGTTACTGGATAAGCTTCAACAAAACCTTAAAGCACTTTTTTCTAACCCCATTAACACAATAAACGCACAGCCAAAATTCTTGCTTTGGTATTAGACAATGTTCTGTTCTTGCAAAATATCAAGAGGTAGAATTCAGCAAACTACAGCAAATCAGTTGAGGTTTGGGTTTTGTAATTCTGCTCAGAATGCTGCAGCAGGGGAGACAAACGCATGTTTAATTTCCATTATTTCAAAAGATTTTTTACTTCAATTTAAAGAAATGAGAGAGAAAAAAAAAAATGTTGGCTCTTTTTTTTTTTTAATCATTCCCAAGACTACCTCTGCTATTTAAAAGTACTTTCACATCTCCACTTTCACTACTAACCTTTTGTGAAGAACAATTTCTGATTCCTAGGCTATTTTTCATTTGTCTACCTCTATTCATAAAAAAAAGGGGGAACATGTAAAACAGCAGATCTGAGAGACTGTTAAAAACTTGAATAGCTCACATACACAAAACCGATTGTGGTTCTGCAAAACCTAAAAGTAATGTTATCAAAACACAGGATCGCTTCGGTATGCAATGGCACTGCTGAACCACTCACTGGCATCGAACCACAGCAGCACGTCACCAACGTCAGCGGTTGGTTCTTTGCTTGAATGTCAGTTTTGAAGAGCAAATACATACACGCACTCGCACACATACGCACTTCAGCACATATACAAAGGCCACCCATAATCAAATAAACCTGACAGCTCCTACCTGAAAAAGCAGTTTTGTGAGACCACATAGCTCAAGTCAGCAGAACCGTCTGGACCAAGCTATCCAAGGATTCTCCATTTACAAATTTCAGTTTCTCCTTGACACAAACTGGGAAATTACACTGGAAAGATGCAACAGAAAATACTGCAGGTAGGCTGTCACCTCTGGTGCTGGGAGAAACGGCTGAGCAATGCCACCGCCACAGGAAGGATGGCTCCGAAAAGGTTCCTGCAAGATCGCTGCGGAAAGACCTTTATCAGCTAGTCACTATAGATTTATTTTCTGCAAAGGAACCTTCTGGCATAATGTGCAGAGAAAGGACATAAAACGCAATCTGTCTGCCAATGAAACTTAAAAGTGAATGTGAAGGCAGGAGAGGCAGCATATTTTGTTGAAATATGTAGATATGCCACTTAGATCTCAACACGTGCCACTGCCTGACACCAAAGGGTGAAATGTTCTGATCTCTGCTGACAATATTTATACTCAGAAAGCCTCTGATATTTCATTCAGTTCCCCAAACGCCCATCATCCTCTCTCCAGAAGCAAGAGGAGTGGGTGGAAACCCTCTGCAAGTCCAGGAACAGCTGACAGAACCTGTGGACCACCTTGGCAGCATTGTTTGTTTCCCCCTTAGCAGCAATCACCTATGTACTGCCAGAAAACAACTGAGGACCATGGACACCGAATTCACTTTGTTGTTTACAGAATAAATAAAGCCATAACTGAAATCCTTCAACAAGGACAACTAGCAGGGTGGAGGCCAGCATCACCTGCACTGCTGTCCCAGGCACAAGCAGACCACAGCTCTGCAACAGGGGGTAGGTAGGTTGCTTTCACCACCATACAGAGTAAGCCAGCAAATCATCCAGAAACAGGTTTACAGATTGGGCTTTTTCCTTTTTCCCCACCTTTGTTAGGTAATTTGTGTAAGCTGTAATATTAAATAAAAACAGCAACCATGTCTTATGAATAGTGGGGACTTTTTTTTTTAAGTAACAGAATAACCATCACCTTCTAAACTAATAAAGCTGTTAAACAAGACCAGTAATATTCCATCAAATTGATGCAGGACTCTAACGCAAGTTAAACAGGCACATACATATTAAAAAATAAGGACCTGTGTAATTATCCTGGTTTTGGCTGGGTAAAATTAATTTTCTTCTTAGTGGCTGATGCAGTGCTGTGTTTGGATTTAGTGTGAGAACAATGCTGACAACACACCAATGTTTTAGTTCTTGCTAATTAGTGCTTACCCTAATCAAGGACACTTCAGCTTCTCATGCTCTGCCAGTGAGGAGGGGCACAAGGAGCTGGGAGGGAGCAGAGACAGGACACCTGACTCAAGCTAGCCAAAGTGGTATTCCATACCATGGAACATCATGCCCAGTATATAAACCGGGGAAGTTGGCCAGGAGCCACTGATCCTTGCTCAGGAATGGGCTGGGCATCAGTCAGCAGGCAGTAAGCAAATGTACTGCGCACCATTTGTCTTTCTTGGATTTTATTCTTTTTTTTTTATTATTCGTATTATTATGTTTTACTCTATTTCAATTATTGAACTGTTCTTATGTCAACCCATGGGGTTTACCTTTTTTCTGGTTCACCTCTCCATCCACCAGGGAAGAAGGTAGCGAGCAGCTGCATGATACGCAGTTGTCTGGGGTTAAACCATGGCAGCAATACAAGTCAATTTTCAGTGAGGCAGTATTAAAATATAATTAAATATTTTACAATACAAATAAGAAGATTAAGTAATGCCAAAAGAGGGCACAGGATCTGAAGGGCAATGGATCTAAAGATACACTTTTAAATATTTAAGCTATTTTTTTCCCCTGAATTTTTATCATCCTATTAACATAAGTTTATACATTTTGTATAACAAGTTTGTGCACTACAATTTTTTTTCCACTTGTTTAATCTTCCTATTTCTACTTTTTAAACATCCAGTATTACTCAAGCCTCTGGGTGTATTTATTTTAATTAAACACAACAAAACCAAATGAAAAGCTTTTGCATTGTTTGAAAGGAGACCACTCAGAATCTTCCTCTGTGTGTTGCAGCAGAGATCTGTCGGATACATTCCCAGAGTAACCCTGCCAAAGACAATAGCTGTGCCAACAGCTATTTGTCTTCATTGTGAAGGGAAGCCTTTAACAAACAACAACAAAAAAAGTAATTTAATATTTGTATTGTGTTTGCACAAAGAAGCCCTGAACACTGAATGCGCGGGGTAGCACCTTGCAACCTGTGCCCATATGAGGGCACACCGCAGGTGCAATAGCGGGCGGACATGGTCTGGGACAGGCTGACACTTGCTGTATAGTCCCACCTTTACTTCTCTTTAATCAACTAAAAGCATCTGCTTTTATTCCATAGAGGATGGATGTCCACATGTTTTGACAAAAGACCCATTCCCCATTAACACCTATGCAAGACCACGCATGAGGCAGCAGCACCCACGTGCTGGCTGGATCTCACTCCATCAGGTTGCCAAAGCATCACTTCTCTCTAACAACTGACAACGTGCCTGTATGCGAGCCTTAATTCCATGCTACATTCACCACCTTCCTGGGTTTTTACTTTTGTAAAGGCACACTCAAACTTGTGGTCACACCAACTAATTCCTCTGGGGGCCAGTCTCTATGCTCATCTGAAAGCAGGTAATGTCAGGCTGTGCCTTCCCCTTCACCCACTATTATCATGTCCACAATCAGAACAGTGCAGTTCAAAACACAGAAAGCAAGTAGAAAGGCTTAAAAGGTTTCCTCCCAGTATCCGGCCAGAAAAATATCTTCTCAATATTTATGCCTTTTCACTGCAAACCAATTTCTTCTGCAATAAAAGGCTGCTTTTGATGTAAACTCCTTACACCACATAAGGGCAACAGACTCCAACAGCACTTTAGATGCTGTTAGAAAAGGTTTTCTACAATCTTGAATAAACATGCAGGAACTACACATGCAAGGAAGAAAACAGGATCTCTGTGGTTTTTCAGCCCACCACTCTAATGGTGTACAAATTCAATGTAGACAAAGGCAGACAACACTCAAAACATGCGCTACTGCTTCAGAATGTTATTTCATAATATTAATAATTATCTAAAAAGCACAGTGGTATTTGACAAAGATTTTTTTGTAAATAAGGTTACACTGATGAGAAGGTTTTCACCAAGCTCATTATTTTACCTGAAAGGCAAATGCAAGTACAACAGAAATTGCAAGGCAGTATTTTACGGAGGCTATTTTTGTTCACGTACATGGATCTAGTTATTGAATACAAGTGAAGTTTAACAACAAGAATAGCAAATAATTTCACATCATACAAATTGCCCTGTACTTTCAGGAAATGTACTTCAGCAGAGACTGCAGACTATTTAGAAATCACTTGTCTTCAAAGTCTGAAAACAACTGAGGGACAAGCAGTAACCCAGTCTGTTCAAGTGGTGCTGCAGAAACTCAGCATCTTCCTCCTCTCTTTAGACAACTTTAAAGTCACATTTGCTTTTTATTATTATTACTTCTTCTATGCTAACAGAAAGCCTTTCCAGATTTTAGGTTTCAGCATCAAATTCACATCTTTATGGGTTTCACCCGATTTTCAGACTTCCACACCAATTGCAGAAATCCGGAAAAATAATTTCCCAGAGTGAATTACTTATTAAAAAGTAAATGAGTCAATGAAAGAGCCCAAACCAGGCCCCGTGTGAGGCCAAAGTAATACTCTCAGCCCCGTGATCTCTCCCAGTAGAGTTTGTCAAATCACTTCCAACTACTCGTGAACACTGCTGGCAATTTTTTTTGATAGCCAACAAAGGGGCAATTACAAAGTGGCACCAAGACACAGCTCACATTTTGGGAGGATTTCACCCGGAAACATGTCACTGATATTCACATTTAAGATCTCCCAGGGCCCTATTACTTCTTTCTTTTCCAATAATATCCAGGATTGTGCTGCTGTTTGAAACAAAAATCAAGGCTTTAACAATCCACAGTTTCCCAACATTTGCTTCATTTTAATTGTAACAGTACGGGAGTTCATGCTAAACTATTCACCTATCTACCCGGTTGGTTTTACAGCTGTATTCGTACATTGGGTAAGTCACATTCAGAAAATCATATAGATATATATATAAAAATATATATATATATAAAAATACATATAGAAATATATATATAAAAATACATAAACATGCTATGACATTCCACCGAATTATCTTTTATTATGAAATTCCATCCTTTAGAAGACCTGAAAATAGTTCATACAGTCATTTGGAAATCTAATCCTGGGACAGATGTCTAAAGAGTACCAGAGAAACAACGCTCATCATCCAAGAACTTTCTAAGGTGGGGGTAATTCTCTGCTCCCCCAAACCTCAGTATTTTGGCCCCTGGGGTCCTTCCTGGTACGTGCTGGGAGCGCTGCAGGGACAAGAGGGACTCCTGCAAGGGCACCTGGGTGACCTCTCTGAAAAATCAGCAATCCATTCCCAACTACACCTCCTTCCCACACTTCATTTTGGAGCAATCTGCCCTAATGTATGAGCCCCACTGAGACATTACACCTTTATCACCGTGTTTCAAGGCTGTCCATTATCATCCATGTTGCTTTCATCCATTCCCACACTTTCAGAAGGAACAGGCATTTAAAAAGAAAAAAAGTACTAGAAAACCCCAGTAGAGTGGACAGAAAATGCAAAGGATTGACCCAACAAGTCATTCCCAGATACACCTGACACCACATCAAGGCCAGAGAGGACCACGGGCCTTCAGTTATCACAGGTTCCCTAAATTAACCCTAGGTAGAAAGCTGATCTTCACCCCAAAAGCCCTTCAATTCTCAAAGTTTCCAATCATGCCAGAAAACAAGAAATAAACCACCATCAAAAAACCCCAAACCAAGCCACAGCTCAGTTTTCTCCTGTGATAAATGGCAAGGAGACATCTGTCCCAAATCCTTATCCCCTCACCCCAAAACGCCCCATCCCTGCTACTGGGGGTATGAATGAAGCTCCACCACAGCCAGGAGCCACCAAGTTGCTGCTGCTGCATCAGGTTTATTTGATAGCAACCCTACTTTCTTTCCCCTGCGTTAAAACTCAGCAACTTATCTCCAAACCAATCAGGGTCACCATAAAGACACACTTAGTGTTACAAGAACGAACTGTGTTTTAGTAGCACTGTCCATTTTACGGAACTTTAAATTAAATTTCACATAAAAACTCTGCCTTGGATGTCCCTTAATCGGTCTCCTGTTTATGGCTGCACACAAACCTACCCAACATAAAAATTTGTCAAACATTGTAATTTCTTCAGTTGCTTCCTCTGGAATGCAAGTGATGACCCACCTCCTCCCATAGGAAAGGCCTACAGAATGCTTTATGCTTCCTTTTTCCCCCCCAACAGTTCAGTTAACCCTAACCCCTGTTTCTCTTCCATTTCCAGTTAGATGGCTGAAAAATTTAATTCCTGATAAGACAGCCTTTCAACCAACAGGAAATTGACTTCTGACTAAGGGCAGAGGTTGCTCAGCTCTGGGGTTTTTTATTTCCTTGTACCCATAATCACCGCAACATCAGCGGACACCAAAATGAATTTAAGTGGAAAAAACCCAACCCTGATGTGTCTCTATTCCACAGGTGCCTGCCAGCCGGCACAGCTCCAAGCAAGCAGGCACAGGCAGCTGCACGGAGAGGCTCCCATGTAAGGCATATTCATTCCCAAGGTAACTTACCATCTTATTAACATGGCTTATAGACAGCTGTAAATTTTCAGCATTACAACACTTTATGATGTTAAATAATGCATCATATGTTGCACAGATAGTTTATTGTACATTTTTCCACTTTGAAGACTTTCATGGATCCTATACAAATTGCGCACAGCTGCATATTACTGGCAGTTGACAAGTTCTTAAAAATTACATTACCTGATCATCCGAGAAACAGATTGCAATAGTACCGCTGAACACCACACTTTAACGTGTGCATAAAAAGGAATGTTGTGGTCCAATTTTTAAGATGTCACCCTTATGAAGAAATTATTCTATTTTTTAATAAAGATCTACTGCTTTTACAGCATGGGTATGTGTACTATTGCATATTCTGCATATAAAAATCATACTCTGAAGAGCTGTACTACAGTGCAAAAACTGCCACTGGAAATACTGGAATTATCTGGCTTTTGTGCAGCTAAAATCCCCAAATAAATCTTGTATTAGCATACCTGTTTGTGCTTTGTTTTCTGATAACAGAGCTTGGTTAAGACTTGAGAAGCAGATAAATCACAGAGCAAGCACTAAAACTCAGGACAGTCACCTTGCAACTTGTTTGAACTTGACTGTATATTGCTAAGCTTAAACAGAATGTAAACTGCTGCCCTGTAACAGTTTAGATCATATGTTAAAAATCTTTCAAGCATAGTTGTTTTTATTTTAATATTGCCTGAAGGTCCTAAACCAAGATCATACCCCATGATCCTGGATTCTCCACCATACAGTTCCTGTCTTGAAGAAATTATGATCTAATATAGACAAGATGGAACAAAGAAATACAACAAGCAATCAAGGGAAGACTGGGAACTCATCAACTTAAAGGTACAGCTGGTTAGTTACTCTAACTACTGAAAAAATCCTCTAAGCAGGGAGCAAATAAAGAAAAATAGTAGCAATTACCATAGGAGTCCCTTTTAAGGAGTAAATACATAAATTGTTCCAAGAAGCACCTAGAGTGCTCTCAAACCTGAACCTTACCTAGTACTATGTAATGTAATGTAATTTATAATCTTAAACATTACTAATTTGTGGCATTGGAATAATAAGCCATCTACATTCTTGCCATTTCCTAGAACAACTGAAAAAGAATCACTGCAAGCCATCAAGCAGCAAGAACTCGTATCACCCCTTGAAGTCCTCCTGATTTGTTCAGCTATTCCTGCATTACCAAAACAAAAAGGTTCTTAAAGGCAGGTACGGTTCATCTAGCCAAGGAAAGGGGAATTTTAACCACTCATTTTCAACAAAGCTACATTAACCAAGATTTCTAGTTACCTTAAGTAAAGGCCATATGTCTCTTCACCAAAGCAATCTCAGGACTGCAATCACAGGTTTCTATGAACACCCTTGCCCGCTCAAGCTATTCCTTTTTTGAAGATTTAAACCTGCAAATGAAATTCACAGATTTAATTTGCAATGCTCATTGTTTCTTATCACCACCAACTATTTTGTACGTCTAGTTAGATATTCTTCCACATTAGGAGAACACTGGGACAAGAGGTCTTCCAATTTGAATACCATCTCAATAAAACAATTAAAAAACCCTGAATTTCATACATTAGGTGCAGTAAGACACTGAGCAATATAACTTGTAATACACAGAGCATGTAACTGGATCCAAATAAATAAATAAATAAACTAACCAAACCACAAGTTCAAGTTGTTTTCCATGACCACATTCATCTTCCTGAAAGCCACACTTCACTGTGACTGATTTGTTCTTCCCGTGTAAAACAGATTCTGTTTAAGGGCTAGTAACAGCATTTGCCACATGTCACAGTCAGGGATGGAAGGAACCAACACCCATAAATCCAAGTTGAAAGCTTGTCCACGGTAGACAGCGTAGAACCTTTGTCTTCAGGACAGAGCGTCTCCACCACCAAATAAAAACCACCACGTGACAACAAATCTTGACACTGCGACATCACAGGTGGAGACACAAAAACCCCCCAAACCCATGATTTACCAAGTAACCATCAAGACCTGCAGCTGTAAAACGACTATGCACTGATTACAATCTCTGCTCTGGTAATTTTTTATTACTGAATGCTCATCCTCCAAGAAACATCATTTATATTACACTGAACCTGAGTTTCTGAGCAACATGTATGTGATATGGAATCCAGCCAAACACTACTGATTACACCGCTGTCTCAAAAGCCTGCTGGCAAGTTATGTGTTGCTTCAACATAATCCTAAATTATGGAGTCTTCATTCTTCCTGAAAATAAAGTAACCTGTTTGCTCTTGCTTATCTGAAGTTACCAAATATTTACTTCCTTGGTCAAGGAAAAGGCAGACCTTCTTCAGATCCCGTATTCCCACTGGGTGGCTATGAATATGAATATGCATAGCAGTACTAAAGGATATAAAAAGAGAGAGAAAGATAACAACCAAAAATATGCTACTATCAATATTTGGATAATATAAGAAAAGGCAGCTTTACCTTAATCAGTATATCATTTTAGTCACACGGGGTGACAAAAGTATATTAAAGCTATTCTGAAGTTGGACCACTAGGTTTCTTAAGACAACACGTTAACCAGTGCTGTTGGCAATTAGGAATGCATTTTCACTGAGCCATGCTTGAAAGGTTCAATGTGCAGTATATTAGTTTACCCAGAAACATCCCAAGAACTGCTCTCCCCATGTAAGCTCATTGCTGCCAACTAATTTAATCTACAGTTCATATTCTTAAGAAGTCAATGTCCTTCTGCTGGTTTAGCATTTACACAACCATGAGAAAGGTAACCTGAAGCAGCTAAACTACACTAATCAATACTAGGTTGGCTGTAAATATCCTCTATCCCAAAGTTATTTTTTATTTACTTGTAGCACGTTTGGACTAAAATGTTTTGATTTCAGTCTTCTGCAGCACGCATGATTTCACACATGTACTCATGTATGCACATGTACACGCCTGAAAGGCAAATTACTTGCTTACTTTTCTATTAAGAGAAAACTTGGCATTTCTCTAGCACAAAGCTGTAAAAGCTATCTGGAATGCAGACCCTAATCACCAGAGAAAAACTTGTTGAAAGAGGGGATCCACACCTCACTGCAAATAGAGCTGTTCCACAAAGACTGGGGGAACAAGCAACAAGCTCAAAAGAAATGGAAAAAAGGACTGACTGGTAAAGAATAAGCAGCCTAAGAACAAAATTACAATCACCAAAGGTTCAGCTCCTTTTGAATTATAAATGGTTCTCAAGTCCTACAAGCAAGCCAGAGGACAACAGGGTTAGGGAATGCATGGATAAATAATCCAAACTACCTGGATAGGTTGCCTCTGTCTTCAGTAAGGGCAATAACAGTGAGAACGGTGGGATGAGGGCAGGATGCTGAAGGCAGTCAGGATAGACACAGGAACTACTGCAGTTAACGAGGAAGCCCAGCTCTGTAATACTCAATGCACTGCAGCTCAGGGACCCAGAAAAGGCCTTTCAAAACAGTCATATGGGGTGTGATTACTGCAGATCTGATAGCAAATATATCAAGCTAGACTGGTACCAGAGGATTACAGAATAGCAAGTGTAAATGTCTGTTTAAAAGAAAAAAAAAGGGAAAAACTAATTTTGTTATCTAAATGTTGGCTGATTTAATCTCAGGAGTAATGAAATGTTTTAAAACATTTCAAAAGACAGATAATTAGAGACCTGAAGGAAAACAGAAAAAAAAACAGGATAAGACAACTTGGGTTAACCAGCAATAATTCATGCCACATTTTCCCAGGATGTTTTGCAAATAAAACACAAGATTTCTCTAAATATAATGTGGTAGGTCTCATTTATCCAGCTACCAGAGAACAACACTGCCATTGTTATGTAGGAAATAACCAATTTAGTGGGAGAAAATTAAAAAAACAATATAAGAATCTTAGGATAAATAAGGAAAGGGACTAAAGTTAAAAGGTCAAATACGAACAAGAAAACTGAGGCTGTAGTAGCTACTAAAAGATTTTCTC
>JANHGB010070144.1:0-70122 GCA_026283785.1 Coracopsis vasa
AATATTTTCTTTCATTTGTTATTATTTTTACTCATTTTCTAAAGCAAAGCTCTTCTAGAAACAGGTGGGAAAAAACACTGGGTATCTCTCATAGCTCACTACGGCTCCTGGTCCAGGCTGCTCCTGCAGGTGGTTAAACTGAAGAGACTCAGGCTCTCACAGCAGGGCTGTACAAGTACCCTTCTCAGAAGACTGTCCATGTACCTTAGTGAATTTTAGACCTATTACCTACATTTAGTTTACCCGTATTATCGATTTTCATAACTCATTTCTATATAACCATACCTATTTCTTAAAAGTTTGGAGAATTTTAACAGTCTTATAACTTATCCAGAACATCAGGTGCTTATATCAGAGCTTAGAAGACATACACATTACAGTCACTACTGCTGATAGATTGCCAAGATCCTTGCTGCCTGACACCTTACTCTTCAAAGACAGCAGAACCAGAAGTAACAGAGTATCTGTTTCATCTCAGGTTTACAAAACAGAAACAGCAGAGGGGAGAGCAGGCTATATGCAACTACAGCCACGGCCATCACCCACTCCTCCATTTTCTACAATGGCCAAACTATACTGCCTGTAAGCAGTTAGCCCTTAACCAGAGAAAAATAGAGGAGATGTTAAGCAATTTGACAACAAAAAAGCAGTGAATTATTTCTTTATGTGCTAGTTTCACTGCATTATTTGTCAAATGCGTTTTTAAAACTGAACGTAACAAACTTCCCTGGCCCACACAGAAACATTACTGAGCTACAGCTAATGCTCATGTGAAAGATGATAATGACGTTTTTCACTAGCAAGGCTGGCCACCAATAAGGAATTGTTACTTGGAGGCAGTGCAAACCGTATTTTTGCAGCAATCTAACGAATAAGAAAGATACAGCAGCTTCTTCAGACAGAACATGAGATGGGCCCTCAATCTACCTGAAGGCCTTATAACCAACACACCTGATCTCTGCTGTAAAACCATCTTTTAGAGAAGCCACAGTGGTGTGAAACAGAAATTCTTGAACTAATAGCATATTAAAATCTTCCCAATATTTAAAGGAGCAAGACTGAGAAGGTAACTGTTGTATGTACCATTTCCTCCCTTTCTATTTCCGCCCAAATTTTAATGAATCTACTAGCCAACTTGATTTTTTTCTATGCACTAACTCGTAGCAGAAGACCACTGTAGTATATTTATATAATCAGAAACAACCTGATAATAGAAGTTGCTACAAGAATTTGAAAGCTGAAAAAGCCACATGGTAGATTATAAAGCATGCACTCGTTTGAGTTAGGTAAGGAGCTTTTAGAATGCGAAACGTGAATTCGTTTCAACAATAGAGATGCAAGAGCAACAATGCTGCCCCAGCAGACATCTTTGTGACTGCTTTGCACTGTCCTCAGCAAAAGTGATCAGCTTTTCAACATGTAGGTTTACTACTTTTGAGAGTCAAACATTTTATCAGTAACATACACAAACTGGCTAGATGGGGAAAACATTTTAAAGCAGTCCAGTGTTTATCTTAAGAATATTTTACAGTATCAGCTTTCGTTAATCTGTTACCGTCCATTATTTCTTAAGAACTAAACAAAACTACTGTCTGGTAACACAGAAACAATCTGACACAAGCAGAGAGCCAAGGTCTTGAAAAAGGCCATGCCTTGTTTTCTGAAGATAGACAGCCAAAATGAGATGTCATACTTCCCATTTCACACTGAGCTCATCTATAACACAATGATACTATCTACTCCACTTAATTACAGGCTGTTTTCACTTAGTGGTAAGAATACTAAATTAAAGGTTTAATTAGTAGATATTTTAGGTCATCTGAATATATGCCATCTAGTCTTCTCTGAAATGAAGTCATCAATTCTCAATGTAAATTCTATTTTTTCAAGCATATTATTTTGGATTACTTGAATATAGAATAGTGCAGACATTTGACCTAATGTTCTTTAGTTCTCACTTCTAGAAGAAAGTTAGTTATCTTGTCTGAAAAACTGCATGGTAGTGAAATAAGTTAAGCATTTGCCTGTATTTCTGATAGGCTGGCTGATAAAACATTTTAGATAAACTGGAAAGTCTAAGCTATTTACTAGTGATTCTCTAGATAAGTATCTTTTATAGACACATCATAACAGTATCTTCTTTGTTTCTTAAGAACAGCTGTCACCCAAAGAATCCTTATTTTATATAAAAGTAAACCCAGTACACACCAGATTTAAGAGATTAATTTTTTAGGATAGCTTTGAGGGGAGCCCCCTAAGACTTGTTTGGTTTTTGTTTTGTTTTTTTCAGTTTTGCCACCGAAGTTGTTGCAGTTTCCTCAGACTCCTAACAGTCATCTTACACATACTCAGCAGTTTAAAATATTTCCACATAAGGCTAGTTTTCCTTTTGCTGTATGACTTTGTTTAATCTACCACACTCTATGAAGTCAAGGAAATTATCACCTACTACAGTTTACACAAATTTCAATATAAGCATGGCACCCAGCTGCTGTGATAAAGTAAACATATCTTTAGAGCAGGCTTGAATTAGCAGTTCCCTCCTCCCATTCAGATCCCAATGAAAAGATATACACGGTAACCTCACAGCCCACATACTAAACATCTTCCCGTGACTGCCCCATGTGGCCACTAACGCTTAAGCTAAGCAGCTCCAACAAGTGATTTTCCTTGCTTTTACAGGCTGAAATGAGAACTGAACATTACCTACTTAGGAGTAAACGCTATCTCTTCAATATAATTCTTCCTTCATTTGTAAGAATTACTCTAGGTAAGAATTTGTAAGACTATTGCATACTTTTGAGTAGGACTAAAAAAGCAGCACAATATACAGCTCATTCTTGTTGTAATGATTAATTTCTTCTAACCGTGTTTACATCAAAAGCAAATACCTAAGAGAGTTAAATAAGTTATTTAAAACTTTTACTTCATACAATGAAAATGTGTACTGATCCTGTCCCAAGCACTGTTATGGCTATCAATTTGTATTCTATCCAATGCCTTGTGAGCTCCCTCCATCACAAGTCAGGCTGTCTTCTACATATAAAGACTAAACCTCACACTTCTGAGTGTTAGCAATTCTGTGCCATTTTTGCATTAGTAACTACAGTAATAAACTTTAAACCTATGCTTGGATGTGGCATTGTTATTGTGATGCTTTAATATGGTTAAAAATAATCCTAGGATTCCTTTGTGTCATGGTTATCTCATAGGATACGAATTTTTTTGTTAGAATTTCTAAAAGTAGGTAATTCCCACCAACCAGAAGTTGGGAGAGCTATGTTATTTTTTTAGATGATAAAAATCAATGTTTATTGGAGATTTTCCTCACCTTTTCTGTCTGGTTTGAGGTTCCGATCCACTGGCGGTGGCTCACATTCCGCAACAGGTACTGATCGTCTGGGAGGTGTCTTTGGACTGGACCTGAAACCCATGTGAGCAGGAGGAGGGACTTGCTTTCCAAATAACGGAAAATCAAATGTGCCTGGTGTCATTGGTACATAGTTTGTTTCCTGGATGGGTTCAGTGAAGCTGCTGGAATGCTGTCGTGGAGGAGAGTTGGGATTCATTGGGACATAATTTTCATCTAGTTCTTCACTTGAAACACTTCCCACTGTCAACATGCTTCTGTTTTTCTAGAATTAACATACATTTCCTTTAACAAAATAAGTTATGCAATCAGCTGTGAATCATACGAGTTTTTTTAACCTAATCTACTCAGATTAATATATTCTACTGAAACTGAAAAATCACAAATGCTGTACAGCTCGCTTTTTTGCATGGGAACAAAGAGCATTCAAGTACTGTCACTCTCGCCTCTCATCAGATCAAGTCATACTTACGAAGTGGTTATGGAAGCCCTCCAATGAATTAGATCTGTCATTCGGAAACGTTCGTGGAATATCATAACAGTCTTGAGAACTAATTTCTAAAGAAACAAGAAGAGAAAGTGGCTATTTATCAACCCTGTTCCTGTCACTTGGCACCAGGCATCCCGAGTCTGTTATTATTTACTGTCTGCTTCTGAGAGCATCCAAATACTCCTCCTGAAGTATATAGATTTTATCTATATACTTGAGAGGACTGTGTTCACAAACAAACTTAGCACTGATCAGTCACAATCTGAAGATCTTACAGTGGCTTTTTTCCACGGCAAGAAAAGAAAAGAAAAAAAAAGAAGTAATTTCTCCTTTTAAAGCAGCAGCTAAGTCTTAATTTCAAATAGGCAGATGCAAGAATTAAGTGTAAAATTAATTTGAGATACTGGGCCCTCCTGAAAAACCTATTCTAAAATAAACAGCAGATGTACTTCAGGATCTGGAGTAAGGTCTTCTGACTGAACAGCCTTCCCTTTGAAGGTGTTGACTCAACAGTATCTCATCTGTTGCAGGAATAGGTGAATCCCTGCTCTCAGCTCTTCAGTACGGTCTCCAGGGGCTTTCAGTTTGAACAAACTGCTACAGAAACATACACCTCTCCATTTTCAGGTGCCTGGGTCTTGGCAGTCCCCATTAAGAAAGTCCTCAGCTGTGTGGCTGTTTCTCTGGTGCACAGTGATGTTTATGAGACATTTGGCTCCCAGGTCCTGCTCACCCATGTAGGAGACAGGCTGCCTTTCCCTGCAACAGGCATGCCCTTCCTCTTGATGCCAAGATAGACTGTGGGCAAACTCTGGGGTTTAACACTGCCTTTTCCCAAAAGAAAAGATAGAAACGTTTGCGTTTTTTTGAGATTTCCACCTCAGAGAGAAAAAAAAAAACAACCCACCAACAAAACAAACCAAACAACAAACACTTTGCTATGAAGAGCCAAATTAAAACAGTGTTTTCAGAAAGGCTACTCTTCCTGAGGCCAACAATCTCAGCCAGAATATACGAGTAGTCACTTACAAACTTAGCAAAGTGAGAGAAGATAAGCAGAGCAAATAAGGCTCTTTCAGGGTGTTACTATGTCATTTTAAAACACTAACAACCACCAAGATTATTATGCTTAGCCTACAAAATGACTGGCAAACAGGATATTACTGAGTGCCTGTATGATCACATCCATTATGTGTATCGCCTTCTCTAAAAGCCCTGTCCCCATCCCCTTCCACATTTCATCCTCCCATCCCATACTTAGCACAGCTCAAACAATTCTCCTTTAAAATCCCCTCTAACATTTAGCATCAACTCTAACAGCTTAAAATGTTACTTGAGAAATAAATAACACTGTAATGCTCACCTGCCTCAGGAACCCGAAAAAAAATTTAAACTCCTAGCCCACGAGCGGTTAACAATACTATAACAACTGCTCTATATAACAATAAATATCAGCTTTCCAACCTCTACGCTGCATTTCTTGAATTTGCATCTGAGAGAATAAGAACAGGAATGAAAAAAGGCAGGAAAACACACAAGAAATGCCAAACTCTCCAAGTAAAAGTAGCTCCACCAGATTTGCTATGACCTGAAATATACCCATCTGCTAAAGGAAGAACACTAAAAAAATGCATTAGCACATCTGGAATACCAACATTTAGGTAACTATAAGGAATAACTTTGCTTAGAAGCTGCCATATGCACATCTATTACAAGGAGGGAAATAAAGGTTGGTGGCAATGATCACCAGATGAGGGTTGATCTCAAAGCTCTGAGCGTACACCAAGTGCCATTAACCTTCATGAAACATTTTCAGCTTAGGCACATTTGGACCACTACCCGCCAACCTTACTTTGGTTATTCTGAAAGACTTGTAACAGAAATATTGAATTTAGCTGTATGAGCTTGTTAGCAAAAAACAAATGATTATGTGTTCTTCGCTGCTGTTCTCTAAAGACAAGTAACACCCTAAGTATTGCTAGGTCTTCAAACATTTGTAGCTAAGACTGAATGCCACAATATAATACACATCCTTTATTGACACTATATGCTTTGCTGTTTTGATGGTTTCTTTTAATAGTCTTTTCTTCTCATATACTTAAAGCACTGCAACCACAGACTGCTTTGCAAAGGGCTACACACTTGTTTTTAAACAACGGCTAGAAATGCCTCTCATACCATTCAGCCCATTCATATCATTCATATCACATCATTCATCACAAGATCACATTATTTAACACAAAATTCTGGAAGAGCAGGATAAAATATGGAATACTGACCTTTGCGGAAGATATTCAAATCTACAGTTGAAATGGTATTGCTGCGTGAGGGCGGCATTCCTGCTGTAGGGATGCAGTAACTACTGTCAGTGTCTGAAGCAGTGCGACTAATGCTACATGTTTCCACAGGAGATCGATCTGCAGCGTGGTGAGGTTTTGGTGGCCGAGGTGGAGGAATATCTGGAATAGTCTCCAGCTTTGAAGTCTGAGACAATGTTCCCTCTGGAAAAGTTCGTGGAATCTGGTAAGTACCTCCAGGTGTGGGGGGAATGTCATAGCTAATGGAGATGTGTCTCATCTGCGCATCTAATGAAGATGTTGCTGATGGGGTATTGAAAACATGTTGCTCTCCTTCTGCATCAGTCCCAGATGGAGACGCTGCCTTCGGTAAAACATCCTGTGAATAACTCCTAGGCAGGTTATAAAGGCTGCCGTCTGCCAGTGTCAGTCCAGTACGAGAAGGAGGAGAGTCGTAGACACCTTGCTGCTGAAAAAAGCCATTCACAGCATGCTTGCTCGCTGATGGAGCAGGATTTTTGTGGGAGGGCACATTATCATTGCAGTCTGTTTCAGAAGAGCTGGATTTTGCCGAGTCAGCATGAGATCTACACATAAATAAGATTGTAAGATTAAAATGCTGATGAACATACAACGAAAAACAAACATTACAAATAATAAACAAAACATTGAAAATGTAAACAATTAAGTCTATCAGTCTCTTCCAGGTTTTTTTTTTAAGGATCCTAAGTAACTATATACACATAAATCCATGCACATGAAACACATAACACAACTGCGGAGCTTTAGCAGCAGTTAAACAACAAGTTTGTGTTTCATAAAGCAAGTGACTTCCACAATGCCAATTTGGAGCAGAGTTCGTTTGGGGCTGGGGGATTTTTTAATTCATTTTTTTTAAACCTATGCTGCAAACCAGCAGTACTTTAATGGCACTGTTAAAGGCAAAAATAATCCTTGAGTTTACAGAACTTGCTAGCTCTAATCAGTATGCAAAAATGTTAAGAGGAAAAAATACTACTGCAACACTCTTATGTTCATACTTGAAGTTACCTACTGGCCATAAAAAAAAAAGGTTTGAAATACATAAAGGAGAGAAAAGTACGAGATAAGAACAGAAATAGAAGAAAGATAGCATGTTCTTTGGAGTGTGTGTAATTCACAGGATCTATGTGCAAAAGAGTGTTTTTTTCTTGAATGCAAATTAAGGCAGTGTTGTTAGATAAAACTGCACAGCAGTTATCCTTTGATTTCTCTGGAAATTCCATCTTTCATGAGAATAGCACTGCAATACTGGCACTAACCAGTACCAGTAAACTTCCATGGAAAGTAAATACATTGCACTTTCCCCCGCTCCCTTTTTAACTTCCCCAGTTACCTTGCTCCAGGCAGGGAAATTCAAGAAACTCTGTTACCAGTCTGACTCCTTGCTTAAATGAAAGTCAAGACAGTGGCAAAATACTAACACAGTGGTTAATGCAGTCCATACACTTTTTGATCAATCATACCATATTTCCTGTTTTCATTACCACAGCACAATACCAATGTGTTAATTCATACACACATATGTAAATATTTTAGCATGCGTGTGCATCAATGAATAGCCGCTATACAGCTCTTAATAGGCTCTATTAAGCAAATGGACCATGCAGTTTACAGAACTTCTGAGGAACAAGACACCTAAAATTCAACAGCATGACTGCCACAAGAAGTACTTTTTCCTCTTAAGAGGCTCTCTACCTCAAAGTGATCACAACCAGAATTTATTATTCAAATTTCAATTTGTCAGTAAGATCACACAAAACTTTACTTCTCAGGGGACAGCTGGATTTGTCTCCATGGGTTCTGGTAACCTGAGGAGAAAGGAATCCAGTTTAGCTATTCATTTAGGTTTCCTTGGCAGTTATTGGAGAAATGGAGACCGCGTGAAACACAATCTGCTCTTCCTAGATATCCATCTAAACCTGACGAATCACTCCCAAAGTGCCTCTCTGACAGCTATCAAGTGAGCCCATGTGATTAGCTTAGACTGGGCATCTGCAGTAAAGAAAAATGTCATTCACCTAACCAACTGGTTTTTGTTCTGTTTAATAGCAGAGATACAATCTCTATCAGTCCAAATGGCTTATGAGAGTTCTTCTCCAGCTTTAATTATATCAACTTCTTTTACTGGCTTGTTATTAGGTTTTTTTCAGTTGTTTTTTTTTGCGTTTTGTTGTTGTTTGGTTTTGTTTCTTTGCTTTGTGTGTGTGTGGTTTTGGTTTGCTTTCACTAGAAAAAGTACACTAATTTTGCTGTGGTTATTATTTTCTACATTGATTTAAGTTCTGTCTTACTGGTTGGAATCGGTTTCTAGGTGACTTTAAATATTGATCTGCATTTAGTTTACCAGACCCAAAAAAAGAACGGATTGTTCTCATTAAGTATTTATCCTTGGCACAACCGAGGAAGTGAGAGTTCCTACAGTCCTTATGATTCTGACCATGAAATATATCTTGTTTGCTAACAGTTTACTTCCTTTGCCTCACTATTGAACCACTGGAAGTTTAGCACACTTGCAAAAAATAGAACACATAGTACAGGAGGGACTACATGAGATTACAGAGCACATAATAAATTGTGAACATACCGTGTGACTAGTAACACACTGAGCTTAGCCCCTGCTGTAGCCCTTGCTCTTTACTTGAAGGATTCATTCAGGAGTTCCTCACTTTTTAGATGTACTCTTCTGGTTCTGTGGTATTCATTCAGACCAAAGTCTCAGCAAAAGTCACGTGTGTTTTATATGAGCAAGTGTGGCAAGGATTGTGATCTGCATTTTATATGCTTTAAAAATAAATTGGGCAGTCTAGAGAAGCTGGACACTGTCAGTGAATTGTAGAATCAAAATTGTTAGTTCCAGTTGACTAGGATATACTTGGAAATGAGAAAAGTTTCAAAACTACAGAAATCAAATATAAACACTATATTTATCTTACAAAAACATGCAGAGGATATAACCAAAGTTCAAAATGCAACAACAGCACATGTACAATGCCGGTACTTAGGGATTACCCATGATATGTAAGCAACAAATGCTGACATTTTTAAATTTAGGAGTTTTCCTGGGTCTAAGCAAATGCTGCTGCTTCTCTCTTGACCACAAGCATTGCAAAACCAGAAGTCTTTCAAAAACCATGACACATGAGGCAGCCAGGCCTGTTATTTGATGACAACTTAAATTTCTCATTATAAGAAGGCACTTCTGATTTAATTCATTATTTTAAAAGTAATCTTTTGGAATCAACTTCTTGGTCTATTGAAATAGTTTTCAAAATATGAATGGGCTGTAACCAACCTGAGTTTGAAAGGCCAAAAATTTGAAGGCAGTCTGAAACACGGACCAAGAAAGCAATTTATGCCAAATAAAGACCGGGAATTCAGCATCTAAAGTTTAACTGGTTTTCAAAAGTCAGTATTAACCGCTGATCATGACAGGAACACCATGCGCAATTTTGAAGATGTACAACGCATAGCTGATTCATGTTACCTCAAGGTAATTTAGGTTAGGACTAGAGTTGAGGGACTGACTTGACTCCTGATTTTTTTTTTAAAAGAAGGATTACAGATGCAAGATGCTTGGCGACTTCTGCACAAAGTTTCAGGTAACTTAATTTTCCACACATACTTCAGAACAGCTCAACACAAAAAAATCAATTGTTTTCAATATTCCATTAACAATGGGTTATTAAGGTAAGGATTGTTTTTTACATCTCAGTTTAAAATAATGGCAAAGTTGGATATAACACAATGAAAACTCCTCACTATATATAAGCAGGGGATGACTGTGACATGAATTCAGTGTTATCACATGCTGGTATCACACGACTGCAAATTCTGCTAAGTGACCCAACTATTCCTTACTCAGTGCTAGGATCGGACACCTCTTTACACACATTGAGATGACTGTAGAGCCTGCTGAGCTACAAGGACTGGACATTAACATGCACTGAGGAGAGGTGGGATATTGAGGCAGAGGGAGCCCAATAAGAAGCCTGTCTCCACATACCAAAAACTACTTGTTGACAAGGGCTCAGGAAAAAAAGTTTTTAAAGTGTTTTAGTCCGAGAAGTAACCATCCCATTTTTGATTATGCTGTAATTCAGTCTGGCTTAACCACTCATCCTTTTAAGATGATCCTTTTCCCATTTGCAGGAATTGATATGACCAATTAAACAGAATACTGTGAAGAAAGTGGCAGCAGAACTGCTCGTGTGAGCCAACAACCTGCGGCAGCAACAAGAAGCATAGTAAAAATGTGACTAGATAGATAAATAAATGAAAAGCCAGCTCTATTTCCATGGATGCTGAAGTTACACTGTTTTTCTGTTAAAACTCACAGAACACCATGCAAGATGCATCTCAAACAAACAATACTTTCAGGCAAGTTAATGGCTCTGTGATTAATTTCTCACACGCATTCCAAGAACGGCTACTGTTCACTCACTGCAGTGGAATCTTTTTACTTTCAAAATCTTCTAATAGCAGGTATTCCTGCCCTTCTTCTGAGAGAAAGGGTGACCCTTGGCTGGTTCATAAACACAGGAAAGATGAGGAAGACAGCATTTAGTATTTCAATACACCTCTCAAATAAGCCAGAACATTAAGGGGTTTGGAAACTGTCTTTGGCTGCATTTTCTTATTTAGAATTCAAATATGAACCTTAAAATCTCACTAAATGCTGCAGTCCAACAATACTTTTTCTCAAGTCAACAGTGATCAGAGCACAAAACTATTTTAGACAAAATACAGCATGATTATTACAGCTGTAAAGTGCTGCGTCCAAGATATTCTCACAACAGCACATGCTGTGTTCCATGACACCATTAATGAAGCATTTCAAAATTATGTCTTAGTTCTGAAACACCACAATTCTTAAAGATTTCTAGAGAGGCAGTTCAGATACTTCCCTTACGCTCCACAGTTACCTGCCTCACCCGGCAAAGAACCACAAAGCCTTGAAATAAAAATCCCAGATTACCTACAAAGCAACATGCAAAATTAGAACAGAAGAGTCTCCTCCTGGCAACTTCGAAGTCTAAAGGGAAAAGTCATAGAAATAAACTATTGTTTATTTCAGGTACTGTTACTACTCAAGTAACAACACCTGCCTATTTCATTACATCTATTAAGCTTTGCACTTTACACTAAGGAAAAGAGGTTGTAAGAAACACAGATAAATTGTACAAAGTCTGAAAATTAATGACAATTAAAAACCATCATTTATTTAAACAACCTCTACACTCCCAAAGACTTTGTTCAGTTTTCTCTCAGTTCCCTTGGCATTTTATGTCTACTGGACTTCATGCCTTCCCCAACACCCAAATACCTTCTCTCCTGTGTCATCAGCGTCTTCCTCAAGAAATCTCGCAGGCTACCTGGATGCTATACCTTGCCACGTTTTGTGTAAGGAGACCATGAAAGGGGACCCCTTCTACTTAACCCATATTTACTCCTTCTACTTAACTCATATGTCACACAACTGTCAAAGTCATGTGAGAAGGTCAGTTACACATCCCAGCCTTCATCATTGCAAAAAACATGCTTCATCTGCTGGTGTTACAAATCCATTCTGCGTCCATCCCTTCCAGAAGCAAACAGGCAGACACATTTCTCATGAGCCAGGATTCCAACATGGGAAGTCAAGATCTCTCTGCCAAGCCATTCAGGAAACAATACCCCTAGCAGGAATGGTGAACATACCTTTCAGGCACCATCAGCTTCTAAACATTACTAATCATTTGAACTTTTAACACTGAAAAGGCAGCTACTGGGTTTCTCCTTCTCTTGCAGGACACTTTGAGACATGCTATCCTGCCTATAACCTGCACATTCCATACTCTGGAGAAACTGTAGGTTCATTTCTCCATTTTATAAGAAAGACTGTAAAGGGTAGATACTTTTCTACCATGCAATCATCAGTAAACAGAGCAGGAAACTCCTCAGGCACAACAGAGCAAGATAAAAATGCCAAGGGAATGAAGAGCACATTGCACAGGTAAAACTGGAAAAGCATCAAGGTGTTGATGAAGAAGGCACCACTACTAAAAGGTATGGCCCTAAGGGAGTACATGAAGTACTCATGCAAACATTTTCAAAGGCAGCTTTCCTCAGCCTCCCATGTACTTATCTGCAATTGCAAAAAGAATATGACATTTTGTGTTTAATTTCCTGGAAACATCCCGGCAGATTTTATTTTAAATGACTGCAGGAAAGAAGCTTGCCAGACAGATGTACAAGGTTCTCCCACAGAAAATTTAAGGTTGGAAGGGAGACCTCTGGAGATTATCTGGTCCAGCTCTTCCAATACCTCTAAGCAAAGCCAACTTCAGAGTCAGGTGAGGCTCCTCAGGAGCTTCTCCAGTCAAGCTCATTTGTGGTTGTTTTGTATGCTGGGTTCTTTCCTAAATCTCAGAGGATGGAGATTCCACTAAGTCCCTGGACAGCCTTCTTCAGGGATAGACACCAAGTTCTATTCTGAAAAACCATAGCGATATTTGCCAGGTAGTTACCATAAAAGTAATATCCTCTGATGCAGGAGATGCTGTACGTCTATTTAGTTTAGAAACATCAGCTGGAGGAATAAATGTATTTTTAATTCAGTAGAAGTTCTCATTTCTTTCCTTAAAATCTCCTATTGCACACTTCTCTGGAGAACTGACTGTATGGGTACTCTTCATTCAGTAAGAAATAAGGTTTATTGAAGCTTGTTTCTAAATCTCTGTTGTTTGGAATAACTTAAAATTCAGGAAACAGAAATTGAGTGGTTTAAGTCTCATACACTCTCAAATGTCATAAAATAATTGTCTTTTAACTCTTGCTTGAGCATCTGAACCATGTTAGCAATAGTCAACAAATACCATTTGAGGATTGCTATTTTCAGATGTGGTAATCTGGCAGGTGATGATAAATATCATCATGTTTTAACTGAATCCCTTCCATGAAAGCTTTAACTGGGAAAACTGGAGCACTAAATCGCAGAAGGGAGAAAGGCTAAATTTCTCCATCTTTTTCTAGTCCTAGACTGGACTAAAGACACCAGATTATGTTAAAGAAAGGGTACTTATCTGCTCTGTGCCACATATCACTGCAATGAAATTCTTGGAATCACTGCATTTATCTGACATTTCATATTGGCAACTTCTGTCTGCACTTTTCAGTAATGCAGCATGGGTCTAGCACTGATCAAACAACTTACTATTGCTGCAAAAAGTTCAAGCATAGAAAGAAAAGAAGCCAGGAGCTATAAGCAGCTTCCCCCCCAAGGTATGTGCACCCAAATGTCCAATGACTCAGCAATAAAAAAGTGCTTTTAACGAAATATTCTTGGCCTGTAATACAAATAAGTGGTTTTAGGAAAAAAAAAAGGTCACTTACCTCATAGGTTCAGGTTTTTTACTTTGACAGTTTATTAGCAGTAGGTAGTCTTGAGGATCTTCTTGACCAGAGGAAGACTCCAATGGGGGGATGTTAATAAGCTGATAAGGAGGAGGTAGGGAAGATTCTGCTTGCATGGAAGGTGGTGAAGTGTTGATGGGCAAGGGTAACTCAGCAGATGGTTGTAAAGAACTGACTGGTGGCTTCACAGCATCTGCAAACATATAAGCAAAGCATTCTTTTTAGAGTGAAGAATAGAGTCTTACATTGCTACATAAAAAGTTATTGACAGAGGATGAGAAAAATCAGGGGTTTAATTCAAAACTGTAAAATCAGTGGCTATAAGAACATTTGGATATTAATACTTTTCAGAGTATTTATACTTATATATATATCATATATATTATAATATCTTTATATTTTTTCAAACTGTAATAAATTTCTTAGGTATGCCTTGGAAATAGAGGTTATGCCTTATTTAATGACTGTTTTCCAGACACAGAAAGAAGAAAGATGCTGACAGCTGCAGTTAGACAGCTAAGAACACAAATCTGTTTTAATCAAGGGCAGACAAAGGCCCATAGGTTACTACTTGAATATGGTAACCTGAGTCAGCACTTGCATGTATTCATCCCTTTTTGACCAAGGTCACTTCAGCATTTGAGATTAGTCACCAGTTAAGAACTGACCTCTCTCAAGATCTAAAAAGCAACAGGAAAAATGCTGCTTTTGCAACGGAACAGCCCTCACAACTATAAAAATAATGCGGAGATACAACAGAGGTACCATGTTCCACTAAGCCCCCTCATTACATATCCCAGATTTTTATTTTAGTGCAATAAATGAAGTAGTTGTGGTTGTTTGGTTTGGTTTGTGGGATAGGGAGGAGAGAGGGGAAGGAGAGAGGAGGTGTTTTGGTTTTTAAATAGTCTTTAAAATTCTTACCCAATTCCTACTTATCTGTATTCTAGAGTACTTCATTTTTTCCTTTCAAATACATGTATCCTGACTATTAAATTACCTGGGAGACTGGAAAATATTGACTGATAAACCTTAAACAATCATTTAACTTTTTCATTGTTGTAATGATACATTGACTAAGACCAACATAATTAAGCAAATTGTTCCTCAATTATCAAGGCTCCCTTGTACTTGCAACTCACTGTACATTCCAATTTGCACAACCCAAAAATGGACACTTCTTACTAGCATTGTTTAAATGAACATATTATTATCCAATGCAAGCTGTTCCTGTTAGACTTACAGGCTAGCTATGCCCTAACCAGTTAACTTCATCCAGCTTCTTCCCAGGACTATCCTGGGAAGAACCAGATGAGCAGACCAGAATACAGCCCTCCTGCTTCCAGTTCTGTGTGCACTATGTACAAGTGATCTAAACGTGGAAATAGGAACAGCAGTACTTGCTTTGAACTCCCATGGCACTTACACAGGCCCAGAAACTAAATCCCACCACACCCATGTGGGTGGAAGAAGTCTAGGTGTGTGAAAATTCCTCAACTCAACCTACCTGAAAAGGTAGGATAACCTAAAAAAGTTCTTAAAAGCTTGTGCCTGACCTATCCATCAAACTAGTTAGAAGAACAAAGGCAAAACCAGACTGCGCCCACATACAAAAATAAAATGGTTTATTACATGCTAAAAATATTAAAATATGGACAATTTTCTACCATTTAGGAATTTCAAGGGCTTGGAGGAGCCCATCTGGGGCACCTACAGATATTCCTTCATTCCTCTAACAATGGCACTCAATAGCAGGAACAGAGACGTGGCTGAATTGACCTACTAGGTATGGATTTCTTGTTCCTGGAAAAGAGGTAGTGGGAGAAAGGGCAAGCACCTTTCTGTCCTGTCCCCTCCAGAACTGAGAAAAGCAAGTAAAGTTATTCATGAGCAAGAGTGGAGCAGATAGGTTTCCTACTGAATACACTATCATTCTTTGGCCACACTTACAAGATCCTCAAGAGCTCTGGTGTACCACAGTCCCCACATCTGGTCCTTGTCCCTGGCTATGCACGACCTTCACGTCACTAGATCTGCTTGGTGCCAAGTTCGCACAAGGGGAAAAAAAGAAATCAAACAGGATGTCCCTGCAGCTTCCAGGGAAGATGGGTGTGTCAATTAGACCACACGTAGTCAGGAGAGCTTGACAGGTACATAGTAAGATGCATGCCTACGTGAGGCTGATGCATTTAAACAGACCATGCACTAGCATTCCCAGGAAGAATAAGAAGACCCAAGGGTAACTTTCCAGGGAAAAATAAAATCAAGATGCTTGGAAAAGAACTGATGTATCCACCATGTTTGGAGAAAGAAAGAGTTACTTTCTTGGGGGAGTAAGAAAAAAGTGTGTGAATGTGTGAAAGACATTAAAGGCTCCCTATAACCTGTAATTGCTGAAAGGAGGCAAGGTGGTGAAGACCATTAGGCTAATTATACTGGCTCTGTAGTCTCTGTACTGGTCTGGAGTCTCTGAAGCCCACAATGCCATCTCCGACCATGGCCTGTTGCAGACAGGCTGAGCAGAAGCAGCAAGGCAAGTGTGTCACACTGCCTTCCGCTTCTGGGGCTCCCCAGCTTTGGGCACCCTAGGGCAGAGGCTGCATCCACAGTCTATGCTGTCCAGCCGCTAACAAACCTCTCTAAATTCGTCCTAGCTCTTTTGAGCACATTTATATTTTTGATCTCTACCATCCTGTGGCAGTGAACTCCACACCTTATTATGTGTGGCATGAAAAAAAAACCCTTCCTTTTATTGTAAACCTGGTGCCTGAGAGCTTCACTTGATATCCTTCAGCTCCGATCTTCAGAGAAACAGACAACATCTGCCTCGTATTCATGATCCCCATTCCCAACTTTACGTAACTTTGTCACTGCTTTACTGAGTTGGTGCTGCTCAGTTTTTCTTGGTACAGAGCCATTTCATTGCAGATATGGTTTCCCTTCACCTTTCCTAGCTCTACCAATTCCTTTCTGAGAAGGGAAACTAAACTACTGCATAAAATGTGCAAAAAAAAAACCAACCAAAAAGCAAGCCTGGGACACTTACTGATTTACAAAGGCACAAAACCAATTCATTCTGTTCCTATCCTAACCATTTGCCCTTGATTGTTACCGAGTATTGAAGGTGACACTGTCCCAGTGTCCAGAAAGTTCATGATCTGTTCTCCAAGCAAGGATTCAGAGCCCATTAATGTTAATGGATCATTAGGGATACTTCTCTTGTGATGAGCAGCCTCATTTATTTTGACACAGATACCACCTGACAAAATCCCCAAGTTCTCCTACAGATCTGCTGTGGGGTATTTTTGTATGTAGACTTTTTTTTGCAGTGGATAGAGCACTAAACTATTAAAATACCAAAGTTCTGATCTGAAATTCACCTTCAAACAGGCATTTTATACGTGTTAAATAATGTACACTAATGCCTGATTTAAAGAGCAAAGCATTTCACTGCTGGGCTACTTCTTATTTGCTTTACACATTCCAGCTATTTCAAATTTGACTACGAAGAAAACAGCACTGCTAATGACTTTCATCACTGAGCAAATGAATGTTGTTTGCCTATCTGTACGCTCTCAAATATTCTCTTTAGCCACGTACTTCAGAAGCTGATATGAAGGAATGTTTCTCCCAGCAGCCTATTATGATTTCAAAGAGCATAATCATCAACTTGCTCCACTTTGGACTAGCAGATTTTTAGGGAAGGGGTCATCTGCACACCAAAGAGTGTTACAAGTCATTTGGTTTGTTCCCAGAGCTCAGACACTCGGACTGCTTTGAAATAACTGAGAGCTGGAAAAACATTCAGAATATTTACCATGCAAACGAGTGCAACAAGAATCCTATTTTGTTTTTATAATTCCCACATTCAGTACAGCTAGAACAAACAGATTTCTCAAAACAGGGCAAGAGTTCTATCTTTTCTCAGTTGGTTTGTTAAGAACAGATACAGGCACCATCCTTCGCTTTTTCCTCATAGCCATTTGGTATTTGCCTCCCTAATAAAACAATTATAGGATTAATGAGGCAAAAAGAACATTTTCTGAACAAGAATAATAAAAGGCTCCCTTCTCTTCGTCCTTAACTATAAAAAGCTTCTTTATTCCACATGTTCCTATATCTGTGCTTTACGAAAAATCCAGAAGATTTAAGTGTGGGAGCTTGCATTAAGGGTTGGTTTTGCGTTTTTTATGAGAGCAAAATTTAATTGTTTTCTGCATAATGATAAACAGTTTCTTAATATTCTAATTATGTTAATACTTAAAATATTCTCACAGTGACCAAAACACAGAAGCCTCATTACAGCAAGCATTTCTTTAAATGTCAAAATAGGAATCCAAGGAAAAAAAAAACAAACAAAAACCAAACCAAAACAAAACCCAAAAAAACTTCACAAAACCACCCCAAAACCACACATTCTTTGCAGATTGTAGGTAGAAAGACTAAAATACAAATGGGATTTTCCCATTGTAACTGTGAATCAGCAACTGATATGCAATTGCATGCTCCTACTATTCATTAAAACAACCAAAGGTCAACAAAGTATTAGAACAAAAATTTACAGATACAACAGTGGAAGTCATAAGAAAACCCCCACAACTTCTTCACTTTAATCCTTAAAAGGGCTTTTTCTAAAAAGATGTAAATCTTTTAAGTCATTATCTGTGCTGCTTCATGTAAAGAGATATGTCCCGAAACAACTGCTGGAGTTTCCTCTAGTGTCAGCTTCTACACGATCTCAAGTAAAAGATCCTGGAATCAAAGGGCCACATGCCTGCATGTGCACACACAGAGCATGACAATGTGTACGCCGACAGGCAAAGACAAACAAGCACTTGCTTCGTTCACACACTTAGCTCAATAGATGTGACCCAGATCCAGCCAAGAAGATGCACGGACACATTAGTCTGGGTTTGGTTCTCAGCATCAGTGATAAGCTTACAATCAATCTGAAATTCATGCAGTGAGCTCAATTCTGAACCTTTCTGCTATATCCAGAGAAAATCCTTTTAATTACTTCAATAAACATCTGCGCATTTTGCAAGTTTGTTTCTTAGTTTAATATATTCTCAAAAGAATCTCTTTTTTTTTTGAAGACACACAAGATAGCCTATTTAAAGAACACTAACGAAGAATTCAGCAGTTGCTTGTTGTATATTATGCTCAGGACAAGCCTCCCTCCCACATCCAAACCAGAAATGTGGCTGACTATTTCAAGTTCCCATCACATGCTGAAGTTTCTGGCTTCCAGAGCTCGCATCTAAAACTTAATACTTACTATCTGCAGTTCGTATGTAATTTTAAGCTACGCTTTTTGTTACCCATTTAAAATTTGAAATTACCAAAAGCATTTCCACTCAGAATTTCGTCCCCCTCTCCACCTGCAATTTTCTTTTGAAGACAGTTCATTCAAACGTGGGGAAAAAAAGAAACATCTGTAGCCTGTTCTCTCCATCTTCAGATGATACACAGGCTGGGTAATGCAGGAAAAAATAATCAAGGAGTCCTGTTATAGACAAACTTCTGTAGGTGCTTATGAAGAAAAACAGTGCAGCACACCACATTAAAATGTTCGGGGGGGTTCCTTCTCCAAAAAGGCCCAGAGCTCTCCTCACTGAACAGGCTGCTCTAGCCACACAGTGAGCTTACCCAGCTGGGGCTGCAGCACACTGCCTGGAACCATAGGCTGCACGTACTGCTTCACAGCACCTCACGACTTGAGAGCCAGCAATCTGCAGAACTGCTTTCCAACCCACCCTCTTGCAAACCTCTTCTCCTAGCAACTTGTCAGGTGATGTTAATGCCACAAAAGGTGTCCAGCAGGAATCAGAGAAAATCAAGTTAATTGCCTAGGTATATTAGTTTAGTTTTCCTCAGGGAAGAGTAGAATCACCTCCTCTATGAGTTCTTGTCACATGCAGCTGGCAGCTTAAGAAAATAACCTCAAACACTCCTGACAGTAAGCTATATCTTTTTAATATATGTATTTTTTTCCTCACATACTTGTAAGGGAAGACCTACTGTTGCAGATTTTGTGCTCTGTTCATTACCACCTCACCCATCTATCCTTTAACCACATCATCTGAAGCCAAAGACATCTTAATCTTCTCTGCTGTCTTCTTCTCCTTTGGAGAACAGGCAACAATTACCCCAGCTTTCCCTCCCTTGACTCAGCTCTTTAGCCACTGGCTATCACCTCTACCAAACCTGCTATGCCAAACCTCAGGTTTTTCTCTGGTCCCTTTTCTCCTAATTTTCTTCAGTTTTGCAGATGAAATCTTGCAATTCTGACAGCATCCTTTCACAGCCTATCTTCACTTTCCTCTGAGCAATTTCACCCTCAAAAAAAATCTTGTCTATACAACTCATTCGCTATCATCTCCCACCTTTACTTCCTCACAGCAACCAATCAAAAAATCCTCCACAATAAGAGATGCCTTTGTGCCACTATTCCCTCTAAACCTACTTTCTCACTTCTAAGATAACAATCCTTATCCACAGAGTCCCTCTCCTAATGCTTAACTTGGTCCTGTCAAGTTAGTCTTGTGCACTCCAGGTCAGTCACACATCCCCCTGGCATGTCAACTTTGAGCTGATCTACCTTCCAGTTAATTGTATTCAAGACATAATGACAACTTGAGATTTTTTTTATTAAGTACATAATCTCTACAGAACAACTTCATTGCAAAGACTTTTTCTAAGCTTATTTACCCTGTCATTGCACTTCACACCCCTCCAGAGCCTCCTTTTCTTTATCTAAAAGCTCATACTATTTCTCCTCACTTTTGAGCCCTTTCATGACCCAGGTCTCTAATATTCATCATATGTTATTAAGAGGGTGATTTTGATCTGCTAAGCATGCCAGCCCCTGTCATCTACTTGTTAAAGCTGTCAAAGGAGAACATTATTTATGTCTTACAGGCAGACTCTTCAAGGAGGAAAGGCACCCTAAGCACCTCTCATGTCCACTATTTATCAAAGACCCCCTGAAAATTTCTTCTCAAAACATCCCAGAGTTCAACAACAATTCAACAGCTGAAGCACTAGGACCACTTATCTGTCACAGTGGTCAAACCATCTTATTTGTTTTCACTTCTTCTCATGCTTCTGCTCCTATATTGATGCCTTTCACTGCAGATATTAAGTTCTCAGTGGCAAAGCCTGTTTTCTGTTACACACTTCTGTTATAGACAGCGCAGGGGTATCCTGATTTGATACAGGATCTCCAATACAGCATAGCAGCATTAGAGAGAACACAAGGAGTCAGTGAGACTTATGTTCATCCTGCTAGTCAGTAATATTGTACCCAAACTATGATAAACCTGCTGTGCATGTATTAACAGAACACAATTTAAAAAAAAAGGTTACTTGAAAATAATTTTCCTGTTCAAAATGCAGAAGGCATGAGAGGCACATACCACATAGCAGCTGCCTGAACAGAAATACTGCTAACTTTGAAAGATCTGCGTGTGAAGCAAGCTGTAGCTCTTTCAAAGTATGGTCCTTATGAAGAGAGAAACTTTCTTTAGCACATGCAATTATTTGTGTAAATGTAATTGTAGATTTCAATGTCTTGTTCTTCCCTTTTCTTTCTTTTCTTTTGCTTTACTTTGTTATTTCTTCTGGTTTACTTTGTTATTGCTATCTTTATTCAAATGAATACATGCAAGTAACATGTTTGCATATAGTAAGATTATTTCCTTCTTCCCCTGCTTTGCCAAGCACGCAATTCACTAAATTACAGAAACATGCAGCTGGATCACGTATAAAACATTCAGCACAGATGTCTATCGAGTTCTAAGCAAGGGCTTTCACAGCCTGTGCATAACTATCTTTAGGGGGTTTTTCTTACAGCACTCAAAGAGAAACAAGTTACTTCTCTCTTCAGATAACTGATCTATGTCCTGTGTATCACAGCTTTTTATACTTTGAAAGTCAACTCTTCCCTCAGTATTTTCTTCCTGGGAGAAAAAGAAATCTCCTTCAACTTTTCTTCTCACTGATCACTTAAAAATCCATTTTCTCTACTTCCTACCATTCTTTGAACATTTATCCTCATCTTTATGAAAGCTCAGGCCACAGTATTTCAGCTGAGGTCTCCACAGCACCAGGCAGAGAAGAGTCATTTCCCATGTCCTTTTAGTCTCTCCATCCCAGAATGTCTACCACTTATGTTCAAAAGGCACAAAACTGAACACTGAACATTTTAGCCTAAATGACCTATTATATTATGACTTTAGGTGGAAAATATGACTATTAAAAGTGAAGTATGAAACTTGGTGGTAGACCTAAAACCCATGCTCATGTTTAGCTCCCCCCACCTCTGCACATGCATTTTAAAAAGAACGATGCTACAGAAATAAGCATTCTACAGCTTCCATTGGGAAGTTCTGCAGTGAACTTCACCTGTTAACTTCTCAAAATAAACCGTAGGTTAACACAGATTTCTATAAAGTATGTTTATGATTTGCTCTTCCATTATCTTGTAAAAATAAGAACTTGGCAATAAACAAGACACCCAGCAACCGATTTTCCCATTTTCCTTTTTAAATTCCTCCTCAACACATTGCATGACATTACTAAACCCATAAAACAGACAACACTGTCAACTCTCAGTTAAGTAACGGCATTGGGATAATTCAGACAAAGCTAAAATGCCAACAGTGAAACATGCAATCAGAGTATAATGGGGATAAGTTACTGATAAAATTGACAGAAGCAAAAACAAGTTTTGGTCCAAACAGCCAGTGAGGGCATAGTTAGTTCTCTTGATATCCAATGTTTCACCTTCAGTTCAACAGATGTAACATCAACAGAAAATTAAGGTTTAGTAGTACTCTCAGCAAGGGAAGGCCTCATAAGCCTTGAGGGAACCCTACCTCTCCATTACATGCAACGGACACATGCTCCTTTATGCTCTCACATACACAAGAGCTATCAGGTAAGCACATCTCCTCCTTATTTGCCAGGTTCCTAGTCTGTTCCCAGAGCCAATGATTTCTGAGTGCTTCCTGCCCATGGCTGCACTAGTGGTGCACTTTACCCACGAATGAGCAACCACCTGCCTGCCACTCTCCCGTACCTAACAGATGCTTAGCAGATTGAATACTAATCACATGGCAACTGCTCATAGAAACGTGCTGTGGGTTGTCCCGGTTATGTTCAGGATGTCATGAAAACACACTGGAACTGTCAAAACAAGTACCCTTCACTGAATTTACTATCAGAGTGATAATTAATAGACAGAGTTTTAAGACAATTTTTTAGCTCAAAACTGCAATAAAGAGAAAGAAAAGGGACCCTCTTCAGAAAGCAACAGTATTTTCCAGATACTTTTGAAGATCTGGCTGGAGTAGAAGAGATACAAGCCCTGTTTTTCCGCCCCACCTCCCTCAGCCCACAAACCTACAAAAACCAGATATTTAATTTTAGCCCCTTCACTCAGGCATGCTTCATTTATAACCCTCTTACCACTCCTATTTAATCTTTTCTTGGGTCTGTGCACAGAGCTACAGCAAGTCATGCAACCCACTAATCTCCACAAGGAATGCAGGAATAAGTAAATAAATAAAGATGTATTCAGGACAAGCAATGGCCACAAGGTATTTGTAGGAATTAAACACACATCCTGTTTTATACAAGCTGCTTTCACACAATGTCTATTTTGGTAGGATTAGAGCTGGGTAGTGCAGAACTAAAAGTTTTTTTGGTTTTTTTGTTTGTTTCAGACGGTGGGAGGCGGATTTTTTTTTCTCTCAGTTGCAAAGCAGACAGAGAAATGGTAATATTAGAAACCTGACATTTTGCACTCACTCCTGCTTGCATAACCATAGTTTTTATACTAAATGGAATTCCTTTGATGATTATGATGATCTTCTGTTTTGCATGATTTTACTTAAAGATTTTTCCTATACTGAGGAAACTCTCAAGGCACTTAATCTGTAACGAATTTTTAGTACCTCCCTCTGTTATGCTTATTTTTTTCAGAGTAACAAGGAGGTTTCATAGCCAATGCATAGAAGTTTTAGAACACATACCCACTAAAGGTAATAATCTGATCTGTTAAACATTCTTCCCATACACGCTTCACACTTTCTCAGAAAAAAACCCCGAACTCCAACAATAGAACTTACCCTCATCTGTAGGGTTGAACCCACAGATATCACAGATACATCGAACCCACTTATTCATCTCCTCCTCGCTGTCTGCTACCAAATAGAAAACTCTGTCTATGGTGTTGATATCAAAAATATAACTGTTTTCAAACTCTTTTTTGTTGAATGTTAATCCAGCATCCACTTGTTGACACAGATTTAAGTCAATAATACGGATAGGCTTCTTGGCATGGTCATTTTTGTAGTATTCCAGTACATCTGGATCGCCTGTTAAACGGCCACTGCGAAGTACAAACCATCTCCTCTTCCATGCCTGAAAATCGGAGAGAAAAAAAGGGAAGAAAAATTACTAAGAAGAAATTGTACTCTAAAGACTGTTACCTTTTCTGTACAGTTTCAACCTGCAGTGAACTGAGTAAAAGATCAATTAGAATTCTAAGAAATTACACACCAGTTACCTACATTTAACACAATGTATTCACATATTGCTAGAGCAGTGGACTAGAGGATTAGTGAATTTGTATTTTAAAGTTTATTTCTTCTGTATTTGAGCTGTCTTTTTAAGAAGAGAACACACAGAGTTAAATCACTGTTTACAAAATGAGAAAGGATGAATCCAGTAAAGTAAAAAGGGGGGAAAGGACTAGGAGAGGGGAAAAAAACCCCAAACATACACACAAAAAGCTTCTGAAAGAAGCCAATGAAGGCATGGAAAAAAAAGATATATATATATCTATATATATCTATATATATCTAAGTGCTCCACAGCATCTTGTTTCTGATATCTGCTGCTTTGGGTTGATTTTAACTCTGAACTTTTCACTGATACTCAATGATAGTAGCCTGTATTTAGAGAACAGACAATGTGCATATCATATGCTTCTCTCTGTTAGGGGACCTCTGCACTCACAACCTTATAATATTTCTACAATAGCACTTCTTACAGAACAAGCTACATTATTATTTTGGAAACTGTTGATGGGAATAGAAAAAATGACCAAACATTATAGTTCTACCACATAAACACAGTTTCTGTGGAAGGTATAACCACAGAAGAAATGTATTTCACAATCTGGCATGTTCTTATTCTACCAGCCTTCCTGCTACTGCAGAAAGAAAGAAAATGGTCCAAGAGAAAAGCACAACTAAAATGCCTCATTTTCCATTTCATTCTCTGTCCCCTGGCATAATTCTTGCCAATTGTAACTCAAAACAAGAAACCAAGGTTTGCATACAACTGCCCTGGCATTACCAACAGCATCTTAATTGCCCAACTTAACTGCATTTTGATTCCGCATCTCTATCAGCAATACAGCATTCTATGCTATAAGCTTCCTTATATACCAAAAGTCCAGATAATAGGCACAACAGAAGAAACTAGATGTACTGCCATTGCCCCCTAGAAGAACTGTACTGCATACAAAGTTAGAAATGTGAAATTAGAGCCTGGACACAGTGGGAAGACATCACTATTTTATCCATTTGTTCTTACACTTTACAGCAAAGTTGGAGACCAAGGCAAATCAATGCATTAGCCAAGGCACTGTGCGTTACAATGTAGACTCACACCGTGCCCCAAAGCATCCTGTTTAAGGCTTCTTTAGGATATTCATTCAAACATTTATTCAGCCATTCAAACATGGCTGCCAGCAAGTCCTTTGGAAGGACAAAAAGCCCCAACAGAAAAGACAAAAAAAATAACACAGGTGACTGAGCTCTCCTTTTGGCCAGGCCTGGCTGCATGCAACCAAGGGAAGGAATAAAATCAGCAAGGGTGGTCTCAGAAGACGTTAGGACGTGTCTGAATCTTTTCCTAATACGTAGTGAGAAACGCTTGTTTTCAAAGCTACATCGCAGTGTGTAAAGGACATCACATTTTCTTGAGGCACAGAAGTATTTCATTTTAATGTAGCTCTTCAAACAAGCTACTGGAGAAAGGACATAAAGGACAAAGAGTGAGAACTGCACCACCATCTTCCAGCTCTGAATTAGCACCATCAGCTTTGTGCTAGAGACTCACAAACCCCTCATTGTCAAGCGGGCATGCCTTTTTTGGATACCAAGCTTAGGAAGCTGTTAAGGAAAGATAATACAGAAAACAGGAGAAAAGGAAAAATACCAGATAGCTCCATTAAGATTTGTGATCCATTCTCCAACTACCACACCTCTAAAAGTTACATGATTTTAAGGTAACTTCTGTACTTTATAAACCAAGTATATTTACTGCAGTTGTGAGTACAGTATCTGGTTTTAAATACTGAACTCCGTGAATCAAATCAAGGTCTCAAGCAACTATTTCCATGTAGCAGTAAGTTTAAGTGGATGAGCAAAAAAACACAGTAGGAACCCCTCTAATTTACATTTCAAATGTGAATACCTTCTAATAGCACAGCTGATAAGCACTCTTCAACAGCAACCCAAAAAACACTAGCAAAGTTTGTTTTGTTTCCTGTTTCCAAATCAAGTGACAACTTAGATGCTGGGATAACAGGAAATTTCAGTATCGGAGGCTCTCTCTCCACACAAGGTCAATCACAGATAACTGTTATGAACCAAACCACACAAAACTCTGTGAGGTTAAAGATAAAGCAGGTTTCTGAAGCTAGCCTTCAGTCATTCACATGAAATTGTCAAAGCTTAAGTCAGAAGGAAAGAGATTAGGGAGACGAGAGGAACAAGAGTAATTGAGAAGCACAATGCACTTTGTCTCACAATTCGTATAACAAAAAAAAAAATAAACTCTGTATCAACCAAGCATCCCTCTTCTACAAGTTTATTTCTAGTACTGTGTTAAGGAATGAAAGATTCTTAGCATTCCTGACAATCTCTGTGGAGCATTTATGAATAAATAACTCTCTTAAAAAAATCAGAAAAATCAACCAGCTAAACAGAATTTGTTTTCAGCCCTTCGGGCTACAAAATGGGAACTACAAAGTACTTAAAACATTGCATTTAGCCTACCAGCACCTGCTACTATTTTTGAAGAGTTTTCACATAATGCGTATGTGAACATTTATTTCAGTCATATAATGAGTCACACTCACTGAAACTGGCACAGATTATATTCAAAAACAAAAGCAATTCCATAAACTACACACTAATAAGGCAGATACAAAGGTTCTCTGGATTACAGTACAAAGCACAATTTAGTAGCAGAATAAAGCTTAAAGCTAGACAAGCTAACTGACATCAGCACCCTTGCTAATCATAGTACAAAAGCGCCTCTATATTTTCTCAAAGTGCAAAATGAGCCCACATAAATCACTCTTTGTTATTTGAAAATATCTGGGATTCTTAAAGCTTGATCTATTTTTAACACTTCAGTATTTGTCATTGTAACGAAAGCTGTATACTGCCTCACTGAAGTATACAATACTGTGCTATACGTGTAAGCAAGACAGCTTCTTCAATAATGGCTTTTCAAAAAAGAAATCTCTAACAGAAAACATGCATATGTGCAAATATGTATTGACATAAATTTAATATCCACGACCACCCTTAGCCATTTTTGTTTGAAAATTCTGCATTTTCTTCTACAGACCCTGTTACAGACACGATCACTAAAATGTTGCGACTGGTTTAAGTCACAGGAAAATTACAGGTACTAATTATCTGTCACATTACTGATGTTATCAGACATACATTATCAAATACTGGTTTTCTGTGCTAAAAGGTCAACTGCATTAAGTTTGAGAAGTAAAAGAATAGCCAGTATGTGATTTAAACATTTTGTTCCAACACCATTATCATTTAATTATGGAAAGATATTTGAGCAAATAGAGAAAGGGTGGGGTTTTTAATGAAAAATTTTGAAATATACATAAAATGTGTTACCAATATAAATAGCGTTTTAAAAACATGTTTTATACACATACTAACACCCAGTTAGAAAACACTGCATGCAGATCAAATACCTAACTCAAAAGTGAAATTTATCCTTGTAAAACTGTAGTACTGTAGTATAGCAAATGTCATGGGAATCAAGTTCACCAAACGCCTGTGCAGGCTTTGTGAATTCTTACAAAACAAGGTTTAACGAGGTTTGCTGCTTTTGTTTCAGACTATAAAGGCCTTGTGTGCCTCTCAGCTTGTTTTCTGCTTTGAGCTACAAAGCATATCAGCTGGCCTAACATAGGACATCACCATTCTTGCCAAACATTGTCCTGTTTGTATCATGAGACCGTTGTATCATGAGACCATCATAACTACAGAAACAAGCTTGTTTGCTTGTTTTTGAGGTAGGCTAAAATGTGACAAGCTACTCACCCACAGAGCATCAAATGATCAAAGGAATAGTGGAATTTTCTTTTTTTTACACAGAATTTTGAGTAGCTTAGAAAGTTAACCCAAGAAACTCCAGTTACTAGTTTTTTCCACTCACATAAAAGCAATCTGCTGATTTAAAAGTGAGTGAATCAGCAGAAATAGGCAGAAAGCATCATTTAGCAGTATAGGGGTTTGTTGGTGTTTTTTGGCTTTTTTCATTAAAAAAAACCAAAAAACCACCAAAACCCCCAAGACCAAAAAAACATACTGTCACTAAACCTGTACGCAGTACACAGGATTTACAACATAACCTCCATACAAGGAGGTTGAAGTTGTTGCTATACTTCCCTTAACCTTTACTTTTATGGATTGTTTTTTCCCTTGTATAGAAGATGTATCTCATTCAGCTGGTGGCTGTAGCTCAAAGACGTAGGAAATAGGGAATATACGTGTAAATGGAGAAAGAAAGGAAGGAGGAAGGGGCAGGAAAGTAGATAGTTTATATTTTAAGAAAGATTTAACCTTCCATTTGGATCCCCCTCAAGCTGCTGCTCAAGAGGCCAAAAAAATTACATTAAATGTTTAAATAAAAGCTTAGAAATGTTAAATCAAAGACAACTTTTTCCTGTTGTTTTTTTTTTCTTTCCTTTTTTTCCAGCATTTGCTCCCATGTGGTCAAGTAACTCTACTTACTGATAAACTAGTCAACCATCCTTCTTTGGTTTACTAAGTATTATTCCCCACAGTCCTCATGTCACTTAAAGTTTGTTTTCCTCCTTATCACATTTACAACCTTTCTTCTCTTGGGTAGCATCCAGTCAAAACCCCCCAAAATTCTTGAGTACTGGCTAACGCAAAGAGGGTAACATTTACATCCCACTCTGGCAATACCTCTAATAAATGATCAGGAAGAAAACTATGTATCTCGGGCCTTCTGATCTCTTAAGTGCGCAGACATTTGTGCTTAGGTTTTAATCTCTGTACTCCACAGACTACTTTGAAAGGACAGTATTTGGCATCCTCCTTCCCCAGAGAAGTCAAATAAGACTTGGAAGAAAGAAGTGACTTACCAAGGGGCACAGGGAAGGATCAAAAAGAACACCTGATGTTTTACAAACACACAACAAAACATTGCCTTGCTCCAAAAGAATGTATAAAGTAAGTAGAAGACATGCACAGCATGAATCAGAGAGAAGTAGGGGAAAATAAACAAGGCAGTCCAAGGTCACTTCAGGATGCTCTCCTGGACATTTAAGTCCTGAATCTACTGTTGAGGTCCTTTCACATGTCTGCTGGGATCAAGACTTAATTTCTTAGTGCTTTTTCCTCTCATCTATTTCATCTATCCCTCTGCCTTCACTTTCTTTCCAGTGCATAGGTTAAACAATAGTGAAATTGCTAGATGTCTCTGACAAACAGGAGAAAGAATCATAACCAGAAGGTGAGCATTTCTTCTTTTTGCCTCCTGATTTCTAGTGCCCTGGTGCTTGTTCATCGCAGGAGTCAAACACAGCTCTGGCACAGCTTCACTGACTCATACATTTGACCTGTGCTCAGCATCCCATTAGAAGCTCAAACGAAATAAAAATAAGTGTTCCTTCACACCATGCTTCTTTTTAAATCCTGTTTGTGGTAGGCATAGACCAGTGACAACTGTCACTGATGAGCTTCATCCCACAATGCACGTATTTGGGAGGACTGCCAGGAAGAAGCCAAAAGAGGTCACGTTAGGCAACAGTGCTTCAAGTACAGAACTTTACTTTTCCACTTGCTACTCTTCTGGTTTGCAGAACTAACTCCAACATTGTGAGATTTCAAAGTTTCACCTGAGAAATTAACACTTGGGTATTTCTACATGGAAATAAATTAAGGGTTGCTTTTCAGAAAGTATTTTCTGGAAATCTTTTTAAAACTCTCTCACACCCCCACTTCCCCAATGGCCATATCATGAGCACCTGAACTGAAAAATATGTAATTACTACTTACTTCTGAAAGCCATTGTCGTAACATCTACTGGCATCTGCCATCCTCCTCTTTCCTAGAAATTATGTCTCTTTTTCCTTCATAAGACAGAACAACTAAATTGAGCACCAAAAAACGCATGTTTAGTGTCTTAATTGGAAATGCAGTTTCTGCTGTTACAAGATTTGACAATAGTCTAAACATTCTACTTTTAGTACCATAAATACTAAGAAGCATAAACAGACTACTGCAAAACAAACAAATGTGATATGAGGAAAACACTGAATACATTATGACTTTCTTTAAATACTTAAGACTTGTTTTCCAGGAAGCACCATCTTTTCTCACTGAGCAAAATAAGGAAAAAACAGTCTCAGTGGAAGTTTCCACTCTCCTGGCCATCATCCTGATCATCTGTTCCGAATACACACAAGGCCAAAATTTCCTGTTTTCAAACTATTGTCACCATTTTCTAGTCTTGTGCTGTTGATTCTAACTTTAGCTTGTCAAATAAACAAAAGAAAACACTGAAAATGCAGCAGAACAATACTTCCACACAGATTTACTGTGAGCACTGTTTCATAACCAATGTTTCAGCATGTGAATTAGTCTCCCAGTGTTACGCCATCAATTAAAGCACCAAAAAAGGTGCAAAATACAATTCAGACAACGTAGCACTAACTGCTGCTTTACTTTGTGAATCTAAAACTAGCTGAATATTTTCCAGGGGCTTCTTGCCTTTTTTTTCTGCCTTGTTTCTTTGGTTTTTTGGGGTTTTTTTAAAGCTTTATGCCTATTCCCAGTGTAATTGGGCTCCCAGGTCTGCATCACCTAATTCACATTAAACTGATCCTTATTCTGTCTGGTAGCATCAGTCACTTCAATAAATACTTACTTTTTTTGCAGTATGTTAGAGATTTTCTAATGGCAAACACAAATTTTTCTCTGTCATACTCTGCACAGCAGAGAATTATTACCATTTTTTTTTGTCAAAACAGAACCAGAATTTAGAGAGTTACACAGAGGAAAAAGGCAGATCTGCAGCAGAGCCAGGACCCTGAGCCTTCATTTCACTGTCTCCAAGTTAGGATACTATACCAGATCATCCCTTTATTATCTCATCTACTTCTTCTGCCTATAAACATTATGCCATTTCTGGTCGTTCGCAAACTTACCTTTTCACTTCTAGTTGCTCTGTTTCACACCACCCACCCTATGTGGCTAAAACATAACTCCCTAACAGTTCTGCTAGCAACATGTTCCCAGATATTAGCTTTGCCATCCCCTCTCACTGCTTTGTCAGCAATGAAAATATAACACTTGTCACGGCATAAGGAGAAGCGTATCTGTTGCAGGTCCCTTACCCACACTTCTATATGGCCTTTGGTTTGCTGCCCTGTTTCTCAGAATATTTCCAAAATTTGGTCTTTTCCTCCCTGATCAAAAATGTGTTCTGATCATCTCCCTCTCTAGTCTCTCCCATATGCATCCTATTTAAAATAATACTGCCAGGACAATTTCCCTTCTCTCATCCTTATCACATTATCTTCCATTTTAAAGTTCTCAATTTATTGACTTGCTTTACTGCAGTTTTGAGCCTCTTTTCCTACTCTTAGGCTTTTTCTTGCTAGCAAAGTCAATGTGCTTACTTGATTGCCTCCCTCTTGCAAGTCACCTCCTATTGGTTTGCTTTATCACCGATACAAGATTTGGTTTATTTTAACTTCTCTCCCACTCCTCTCATCTTTCTTCAACTTCTGAAGGCTCCCCAAATCAATAAGCAAGGGCATGACACCTCCTTCTGTCAGATTCCTCCTAAAGATCAGCCTCTTTGATAGTACTTACAATCACCCAAACCAAACTGCAATTTGGCCTTGCATCAGATGGATTTACTTAAAAGGTAACGTTTTTTGTGTCTTCATCAGACAAAGTTCATTTTGTTGTTTTGTTTTAAAGTTGCTTCAGTCTGCTCATCAGCTCTTAATTAGAAGTCACTCCTCCCCCACAAGTCTTAGTCTAAGAAAGCAAAACATTCATGGTAGGTTATGCCCTTTTTTTTTTAATGTGTTTAAATGTGGTTTTTAACATTAGTTATCACAAGGATTGCTACAGTGCTGACAAAAACCCCTTAACAAGACAACCAGAGAAAACACCAGCTGTGCTGTTTGAGTCAAGTTCCACTACTGCGAGCTCATGGTGTATGTTTTGACAAGCTGCATTAGAGCAATGCACAGAAAAATAAAAACTTTAGGATTTAAAAGACACAATAAATCCAAAGCTGAGAGGTCAAGCCTACACTCCATGGATACCAACAGCTTTCCCACTAATGGTCAGGGATGAAACATTCTACCATACATTTCTGTCTACTCATTTTTCATTTCCTAGGAGGACAGTCATTTTGAAGTGGTGCTTGTACCAAAGTGTGAAAAAAATCCCCATTCTTCCAGATAACAAGCCCAGTGCTTTTCATAGTATTTTGTACAGATTCGTCATTTTCCTTCCCCCCACCTTCTTACTGACCTATGTAGGTATCTATCTTTATCATCTGCAAAACGCTTATACACAAGGAAAAGCAAAAACATGCAATCCTGATAGTATTGTGGATCTTTTAAAGGACACTGCAGTTTCAACAAACATACGACACACACTTCAGTGCTTCATGTTTGGATTACTCGAGCGTGCTCATGCTGCATGCAAAATTGAGACTTCTACAGATGACAGTGGCCAGGCATTCTGCACATCATCTCTTCAACAAAATATTCATAGGCTTAAATACTGTGTTTTGTACTCCCCATAAAAGAAAGGGGATTTGAGCTACAGAAGCAGTAGTGTCTCCAACTTCAATAGGGAATGATGAATAAAGGGGTATTTATTAGTAAATTAAGGAGGACAGCGCAAAGATACCCCTTAATTTCTACAAATTGCCTCCCAACTAACCAGCCTGGCTTAACCTACTAGTTGTATGCATGATGAAAGAAGCTCCTACACATCCATCAAACACACAGGGAAAAGTCTCCAAAGGAAATTCCAGACAATGTTTTAAATAAACCCTAAAATTAAATTTAGGACATGTTGACACTTCATCCTTATCCATTCCTTGTGAGAGAAAGGCCGTACACTAGCTGACATATTTGCAAATTGAGGATCTGTAGATCAAAGCAGGAGCCTCTCTTGTAAATGAGCCAGCCACTGTTACAGCAATGAAGGGACTGACACTTATTCAGGCCTCTTTACTCAGACACAGTAAAGCTAAAGGAAATCTATTGTTCTGACAAGGTATTAAAAGGGGGAATCAACACAGTACTTTTAAAATACTGTAAGGCATTGCAAGGAATTCCTTATTGTAAGAAAGGGGATGAATTAGGAAGGGCATGCTTAGTGTTTATATTTTAGAACTAAAATTACTAGCTTTTCCATTACAAATATACATATCAGCAACGTGCATGAATTAAGTGACTAGATATGGCTGGAAGAGCTGCTAAAAAAAAGTAAAAGCAAAAGTCAGCACTGTATCCGATACACACATTCTCACTTTACATCACTGAAAATATTTGCCAACTAGGCTCAGCAGAGTTTTTTTCTGAACAAAACTGACCTGAAGAACTACAGACAAAAAATTGATTTCAAACCAAACAAGCACAAAATCAGAATTCTTTGCAAGACATTACAAGGTATAAATTGCTTATATTATGCTAATTAAACTGAGTCTATTATAACAAAAATGGTTTTTCCAACAGTGCAAATATACTTCTAGATTCAAGTAACTCACTGAGTAGTAGCAAAATGGTTAAGAAATTAAAAAAAACCTGCTACATCACATACCAATAGCATATTTACCTACATACCAGCACACTGGAAAATTAAGATGCTTTGGTATAATTACTTGGATTAGCTAACAAAAGACTCCTCTTGCTCTCATCAGCTCACAAAGTTTTCTACTGTTTCCTAGACTGTAACAGTACCCTCATACCATGTATTATTAGGGTTAACAGCTTTGTAGAGTTCAACCGCCACAACCAATTAATTTATCTTTTTTTTCCCTCCCCACCCGAACGCAATCTCTGAATTGGGATTTGTTCTGAAACCAAATCCTTCACACGCTGTTGCCGCAATTGCTCACCACAAAGGCAGAGGAACCTGAGTGCCAGGACCAAGCCCTGGTCAGCCAGCGTCTGCTCACAGCAACTCCCTGCAAGCCTCCCTGGTGACAAAAGTGAAGTACTCACACCAGGGTCTTAACAGCCAAGAAAGCACAGATGGTTCTTCAATAACCATACAAATGTTAAGATAAACTAAGCGGTTTAGAAGGTTGCATTAACACACCTATGCATGCCCATGTATGCCTGTAACATACTGAAGCAATACATTGCAGAGCTTCTACTTACTTCATGGTATATTTCTTTTTTTTTTTTCTTTTTTCTTGAGTTAGTGATGCAAGATAACAAACAGACAGAGGTTTACACTCCTGCTTCAGAAACACAACTTACTCAGTCAACCTGTCAAAACAAAAGCTACAACTCTTTTTGAATAAAAAGATCCCACCCCAAAAACTAAACAGTTTCAAGCAAAAAGATAACATTCTTTAAGGAAGCCCCTGTTTACTTACTCCAATCCATTCTCCATAGGCATAAGTTACAAAGCAGAAAAGTAAACAAGAACAGGCTTTTTTTCTAGTTTACCTCTTCAAGTCTTCAAAAAATTTAAGCAATGTCCTGGCCATTTCTGTAGTTGTGTCTACCCCAAAATAAGCAAAGCTTTCTTTTTCCTGCTGGCTTCCCACCTCACTCTACACCACCCTGTCCTCACAACCTTTGACCAACAGGAAGCAGACACAATGGACTGAAAATAACAGCAATTGTAAGATTTCGAATGATTTAATACATGAGGGGTGGGCTTAAGATTTTAAAAACTTCCCTTGCTTTGGTTTTTTAACAGTTGCTTGAAACACGTGTTATCTACATAGGCTTACATTTGTTAGAGATCCCAGCTTGAGAATCAGGCTAAAAACTGTGAAACTTTCAGTTAAGAGCACACAGGTACAAATTCTGGCGTATGTTCAGATTCTGCATTTATTAAGCTATTATATACATATTTATACATATATATTTATTATTACTAGGTTATTATATACAACTAAATTTTCTGACAGTGTAAACAACAGCAATAGAAGTTTCTTGCAGCATTATGGTTTTGGGGTTTTTTTGGTAGGGTTGGGTTTTTTTTTCAATTTTTTCACTTATCTGAGCTTTTAGATCAGTAACAGGTAACTATGTCCCATAGAATAATATGACATACTGGTAAGAAATGTAACCATCAGTCCATTTCAACACTGCAGTTAAAGCTGTTAATAAAACAAAATACATGGTGATGGAAAGTCACAGAACAACTTGCTAATACAGAAGAGTATCTGCTGATTCTAAGTAGCTGAGGTACACTTTGTGGTGTAGAAGGAAGGACTTTTTATCTTCTCCTTGCATAAAAGCCCAAAGCGATGAACCCAAAGATAGCTTCATTACCAGTAAAAAATTCACGTGCTTTAAATTATACTAACATCTTGGCCTGAACACGTGAGGGTTACAGATTCCAAAGTCCAGATAGGCAATTAGGAGTGTTTCTTTTTGTTAAGTGTTTTTTCTGTCTTGCACCCCAAGTACCAGCTGGTTATTATTTTGAAAACCCACAATCATATCCTGCTTCTGTCATCCCTCCCCAGAGCCCTCAGGTTCCTCCTTTGCGGTTACACCACAACACATACGGGTCATGGCGATAAGAGCAGAATGAACTAACTCAGAGGGACTCACCTCTTGTCTAAGAGCTATACTGTGACATCTGGAAAAGGGAATGGAGGGGATAACAAGTCAGTGCCATTTTTACACAGATTAAATATCCTGAACACAAGATTACTAAATCAAAGGTCCTTGCAAAATCACAAAAGCTGGCAATGCCCTTTGCCTTGTAAATGCCAAGCAAAATTTTGAGTATGTTTGCTAGCCCAAGCACACATTTATTAAGCATTCACTGTCCATCTACTGCACATTAGGTGCTGCTTGGGTTTCTTTTTAGAGACATTACCATCATGGAATTACAGTAGAAATATTCTTTTCTCGGCAAGGGAAGCTCAGGCACTGCATTTCTGCAGGATAAAACCAGATCTACCTTGTCAATTAAGTATTTCATTAAGGTCTGCAAGTGCTTGAAATAACTGCAGAAAAGCCCCTCATAATATATATCAGCATAGTATCCACAACAACTTCCAAATATATGGACATCCATATTGCACATGAGCAAGCTTTTGAGCACTCACTGACACACTGTAATAGCAGCTTAAAGTACAAACAGTTCAACAAGGAGATTAAGTACGATGTTCTCTGCAAGCCTGCAGTTTAAGAGTCCCTTGAAACCACTTTGTCTGCTAATAGGATCCTCCTTTTCCCTTCCCCCATTTTAAGACACAACCTGATGCCATCACACCAAGGAATAACAGAGAAAGGATATCCTGCCTAGATTTTCCATTATACAGATCAAATCATCAATCCAGAGAGGTCTTTGCTTGCACATAGGATAAAAAGAAGATGCTTCCAACTGATAAACCCTGAGAGGAAGCAAGGTTGGCTCCACAACTATTTTTAAGTAGTCAACACTCACACAATGGCCTAAAATTAATGGCCAACCCCCAGGGTCCATGAAGCCTTGTTTAAAAAAAGTATTAAAAAAAATATAAAAAAATTAAGGAGTTAACATATTTGAGGGAGAAAGAAAAAGGAAAAAAAGGGGAGGAATAAAAGAACTAGAAGGTGGCAGAAACAATCATGCTTCTTCCCAGAATCACCTTGAGTTAAGTTTGTATGTTTAGTTTAAGTAAGTGAAAAGAGAGAAAAGTGAAGAGAGAAAGCTTTATGTTGTTTTCACTAAAAATGAAGCATTTCCTTAAACAATTGCTGGGAGAAAACCTACTTTACAGCTCTTGTAATTTTGACTAATACACCTCTGCTGTATCATATGACAAAAAGTAAATAAACATAAAAAGAATAATATCTTTATGTAAATGTATCATGAAAGAAAGTTTCTCAGACTGAATCTCCAAGACCGGCTATCACAGCTGTGCTGCAGCTCCCAGCTGAACAGCTCCCTACATCTCACCACCTAACTGACAAAGAGCATTTAGTTTACCAAATGGCCAGTGTTTCACATTTAGCTCAGTTAAAAGCATCCCACATCTAAGGCTTCATCTAAGCATGATAAGCAAAGTCCTACTTCGTGCATCTGGGTAGATGATAAATACAAACATCTTTGTTATCATCTATGGATAAATAATTTAAATGGCATCACTTCAACATAAAATGCACTGAAAATGCAGATCTCACGCCAGGCATTTCTTTGGATAAAGAACAATATGAGGCAAAAGACCTTTTAAAAATCACCTTTTTAATCTAAGAAATGCCCAGAAACTTGAGACGTTTTAAATATTACCATTCATCTCCACCCTTTAGTGCTAAGAAGGATTTCTTCATATAAGCATTTATCCTTCTGGAGGTTTTTTTATTGTTGTTTTTAATAACAGCATCCTTCTGATGAATAACTAACAGAATCATGGAAAACAAAAATGGCCTAGAACTTCTGATCTCATCACAAACTATTCCCCTCCTCCTCTGTGCACTAGATAAAAAGTGGACAATTAGCCTGCTGTTTGCTCTGTACAGTGAGATTGTTCATGTCTTCATTTGTACCAGATCACAGCATGGAATAGAGAAAAACATGAAAAAAAGATTAAATAAAAAACTGAATATATTATTAAACCACCAACACAGCTACGAGAACTTAAACCCAAACAGATTTTTATTATTCATTTTGTAGTTTTGAGTATATTCAAGTACATTTACCTTACCTGGCTCAAAAAGTACTTCACATTTTTAAGCTTTGCTCTTTGACATGAAAAGCAAGCACTGCATTATCCAACTGCTTTTACACCTTTTTGTGAGAGTTTCATAACTACTTTCACTTACTAAGAAAATGTTTAATTTTTAATTCACAGGCAGCAAAGGAACTCTAAAACTGGACACCTTGTTACTTTATTTATTGGCTCTCTATACATCTAAACAGCATCTACTTTGTTTACTGACTAGGAGCTCTTACTACTGCCAGCACTTCAGGAACAATGACTGTAGAAAAGGGAAAACATGTTTTTCTACATTGTTTGTCATCTAACAGAACTATAAGGTACACATGTACCAGTTTGAAAACATTTTTAATGGCTGGTAACCTCAAATGGACAAAACAACCTACTCAGCAGGTATTGCATCCGAACTCATAACTTAACCCTTTTCATTCTGGAGTTATTTTTAAGTAATAGGGACCACAAGATTTTCTACAATGCTGATTATTGTTCAGTTTCTGTATCATAATAACACTGAAGAAGCGCACGCTATTTCTAAAGATTACCATTTTTTAGTCCTTAAAATGGGAAGAGCTTTGGGGCAACTGCAAGAGCCCTGAAATCAGAAACAAGATTTAATATCTTGTACAGAATTTTCCAGCTCTTCATATATATATCTCACAGCACCATTTACATGAACTCAGTAAGACACACAACATACTTGATTTTAAATACAGATTAAAAAAAAAAAAAAAAAGATACATCACTATAATAACATACCAAACTTCAAGCAGAAAAAGCAATTGCCTCATTTTCCCCATCACTTACAGTGGCATCAAAGTCTTTCCTCCCCTAGGGAATTCTGGTGCACCTGCACTAGGTGGTGTGACAAGGATCCCCTTGTCTGTGGGGGACAGCAAAGTGAGAATGATGCTGCTAGCTAGGCCAGGTGCCACCCACCAGGTCCTCTGAGCACACCTCCCTCCTGCTCACCAGCACTTCCAGCAGTGCTGATGTAAGAGAGGCCAATGTTCTGTTTCAAGTAGGTGAGATTCGGCAGAGGAGCGCACTTGTATATCCAACGTCAGGTTTCACATGGGTTTCCTAAGCTGCTGTTTACCCTCAAAGCTAGATAAATGTAAAGCACATATTGAAGTCTACAAGTGGATGGCTCCCCTAATTCAACTCACCCACCCTCCTTTCAGACCTGAGAGGCTCACAGAAATACAGGTGGAAAAAAACTAAATTAAATTGCTACCCTAAGCAATACTCAGATGACCTTCACATTTGAACATGTTGAGTTTGCCTCTGCTGCAAGCCTCTTCTAGAAAGCTGCAGAGCTGAAGCTGCTTATTCACTACATGAATCATGACAGAAGAACTGGGGAGACCAATAACAATGTCAAAAGATAATTTTCATAGTCACTGATTTAGAATGATTACATCTTCACTATCATCGTCTGTGAACACAAGAAACCTACTAACGTCATGTTATTTGTACTGCTGCAGTCAGCTGCCTATCAGGCAGGTGCCACTTCACTGAAGCTACTACATGATTTGAGAGCACTTATTGCTGCTCTTGATAGGCAGGGAGGCCAGAGACTGAGCAATATAGAAACAAATAATCCTCACTTTTGATAACAGGCTGATGTGTCAGAGCAGTGGTAACAGCCATTCTTACTCTCCATTATAAATTTTTTTCAGAGGAAAAGACAGATTTCAGCAGATTGGGCAAGTCAACTCAGATTTTACTAAAGAAAAATCATATCACTTCACAGTGAAGGATTTTGAGGATGGGATGATAAAGCCAGAGTGTGTAAAGTTTAGTATCACTTCATTCTGGTTCACAAACATGCACTGCTTTTTTCGTTGTTGTTCTTTCAGAAGCTACAAACTTTGAAGTATGAGGCCCCATGGCATGGTAGGAGTCTAAATACTGCCAGGACTGCTCACATCAGCTACTGATGGACACCATCCAAATTGTTTCAACCCAGTGGAAAGTTATTTTGGTGAACAAAGTCACTGAATCAATGTAACAATAAAGAGTACTTAACACCGAAGTCTTGGCACCTTAACCAAAATATACCGATTGATCAATTTGTTTGTCACTTTGTGACTAATAAATAAGCATAACCAGCATAAGCAAACAGTTTATTTACTCACTGTATTATGAATGCCCTCCACACAGCGGCAGGGATAGATGATTTTCTGCAGTAATGTGTGCTTGAACTACACAAACAAACTAAACACCTTCTGCCTGAGCAAGGTGATGACAGTATGTGACACTGTTTGGAGGAAAAGCTATAGCTGAACTTCTCTGAGCATTTAAAAGAGGTATCACATCATACAAACAGAATTGATAGAATTCCCACAGAACGAAAAAGAAGTTTCAGTGGTTTTATCAGACATGAGCTGGCAAGGTAGAGAAGCATATACAAATGACTGCTTTCTCTTTGATTCACAATATTTAGATTGTTATTTCCAGCCCAGGTTAAACAAATTGGTGTTATGATACTATTGTTAGGCTAGATGTATAAACACGCTCATGTGCTTTTGGAGGCAGGCCAGCCAGCTCAAACAACAGATTACAAAAGAAAGCAAAGAGCTGCTGCTCAGGTTCACCCACTAGGCTGTTAAGGAGAGGAAAGCAGGGGGTGGGAAGGAAGAAAACAGCGCAGAACAACAGCTGAGCAAAATATTTTGTGAACATGCTATTTTCAGAAGTGTAGAAGGTTTCTTCAAAAAAGGCTCAAAAGCTGGGTTTATACTCAGCAAAATATCTCCTGAATAGTTCATACAGAGACAGATACATCAAGCAGTATCAATCAGCGCGCTTCACTCAAAGCAAAAGCAACAAAGAAGCACTGGATATAGATTTCTTAGAGTGAAAAGAAAATTAGTGCTCGAAGCACAAATCACCCATCAGCAAAATTTTACTCCGTTGAGAAAACTGTTTGTTTTCTTTATGAACAAAGATCTGGACAGTCCAGATCTCCCACTTTGCCACTAATGAGAAGGGCTCAGTCTTACTCCTCTCTCTTCTGCAACACCTTAAGCACTTGACCCTAACTTTTCATTCCACCCAACATGTCTCTAAAAAATTACATTAAAAAAGATTATATATATTTTCTAATTTCAATTAAAGCAGAAATGTTTTGAGACAGGTTATTTAAAGTTTTTTACCGGGGCACTCAGTTTACAGATATGGAGTTGAAAGCAAGTATATATGAACCAACAGACATCATGGATTTTTCAGGTATTATAGATTTTTCAGCTATTACAACCAGCCTATGTAAGCAGAAACAGAGCTTCAACTTTCAAATCAGAAATGCAGAGTAACATATGATCATGGATTTATCTCCCCAGCTTACCCTCCGTCTTAGTGAAGCTGAACTAATTTATCTGTTCCAAAAGCCAACAGGGCTGGGGTATCAACCCTGCAAGTTCATTTTTTAAGTATACTCAACACGCAGAGAGAAGAAAACCGTGTGAAGAAGTCAGTAACTCATTCTCTTTGAAAAGGGCCTTGTGAGATTTCCCATTTATGATTTGCTCTCCTCTGTTCCATGTCATACCAACAAAGGAGGTGTCTATTTTCATTATCAAAACACTTGCTTTGTTTCACTGGAAATACTCCAGTGTATTTTAAACTCTATTTGGAGGAACAGGTCCTTCACTAGCAAAAATACAGCTGCGTACCAAGGATTTGCTTAGCCTATAAAGTAAAAAGTAACTGCAAAGAAGTGCCATTAACTGAGTACCCTCAAACATCTTGAAACATCAGTACTCCACCAAGGTCTCCTAATAGGAGATCTTGAGATACTTCAGCTCAACCAGCACACTTGGTGAGCAAGTTAAAGTTGGAATGGAAAGCATTTCCATATCTATACATAATAGCCAAATAATTTACTTCAGTCTACTACACAGAAAGATAGCTACACAAAAGTAATGCTTTGTTAACAGTTTAAAAGGGAAAAAAAAAGCAATAAACAGATTTGTAATCCTCGCCAGTTCATTTATTTCCTTAAGCATTTAGTTTTTGATGAGACTCAACTTTACTTTGTATATAAATTATTGGTCTGCCTCTTATTTGCGTATCACTGATATCCAGTGTAGCCTTGAATTTTAAAATCAATCTCATGAGATGATGTCTTCTATCACCAAGTTATGCCATTTTAGTAAACTAGAAAAATTAAACCTGAAAACTTGGTTTGTGCTTGCTCTGCTGATCACATTTTGCAGAATATTGCTGTGCATAACCCCTTAGTAACTTGTGCAACTTCGCTTGGTTGCTTTTTTTGTCAAATACACATGAAAGAGCATTCTTCTCGCAGTGTGCATATTTCCCCAGTTCTTCACATGCTGGAACAGGTTGTTATTGTGGGCTTTGGTTTCTGGGTTCGTTTTTCTGTTGTTTGGGGTTTGGGTTTTTTTTTGTTATTTTTTGTTTGGTTGGAGGGTTTTCGACACCAGATCCTGAATAGCTCTTAGGCAAAGATCACTTCCTTGCAGAACTACTGAATAAATAGACCACATTTGACAGAGTTCAGAAGACACTACACTGCTGGGGCTTCTTGCCAAAACAACAGTGTATCTGTGCTTGTATCACTGGATACACACAGGTGTTATTATTGTCATATAGTGCTTTCCCTAAGCAACAGAAATAGACCAACTGCTCACAACACACAACGGAAGTCAGAAATGCTTCTATCTATTGTCCCATTCCACCCCCTCCAACACAACACCACCATCCTCCCCCAAAAAAAAGATTAACTGGGCTATTCTTTAATACAGAAAAATCTGTCTATGCAGCAACAGTAGTTACTGCCAGTCTCAGAATAGTGTCCTTGACCTTCCAAAACTGTGTTCTAGTAACCCATGCATTATAAATACTGTAACAGACCCAGAATTAGTAACATTTGTTTTTCATTTTACCTTGCTAGCAAAAACAACGTTCCAGTAGGGGACTAGTCAAGTATCCTAACTTTCTTTAGAAATTTAGTGTTTTTCAGTGAGCTCCTTAAAACAAGGAGCATGTGACCAAGTCAGATAAGATTTCTGTATACAACCAGTTCTAGCTTGAGCACGTGTTGCCTGCCACGCTACTTGTAAAGCGGACAGACAAGAGGATGAGTTCTGCCACTTAGACTACACCTCACCCCAGGTCAAGCCAAAGCCAACCTCCAGAGAGAACATAGTTACTTTATAAAAACAGAGCTGAGAAATGCACTGTGGTATTCCCCTTTGCTACAGGGACCATAAGTTACACAAAGCAGAAACATATCCTTAACACTAATAATACTACAGATTTTCACACAGAACAACAAAGCATGGTAAAAACTAAACTACCACAAGCCTGTCACTGACTTGAAAATACAATTTTACTTTAAAATCTTACTTTAAAACACAGAAAGATGGAACATCCTTCACCAGCCTCCAGCTGCTGCGACAATTATCCAGGCAAAAAACCCAGCAAGATCTCAATTTCAGGAGAGCACTACACTTATTTAGCATCAGTTCCCAACAGCAATACAACAGAAAGCTCTGCAATCTGGTACACTCAATGAAGGTTTTAATCATCTAATGAGATTACCTCATCCATGTGTGGTTTCACAATGCAGTCTCAATGGTAGCCCATTATGCCAGTCCCCTGACATGCAGTATCAATCATGCTAATCGGCTTACTCTGCTATCACTCCTGCAGCTAGATGACTGCCATGCACAGAAACCAAACCCATGAAGAGTTTCTACCTCTTAAGATAAAAAGAAATTGTGAACAAAGTACTGCCAGAACAGTACAGACAGCATTGCTAGCTCCAATCCCAAAATTTAACGTCACTTCTACTCAAACAGGTTATGAGCCACGTTCCATTTTTAAGTTTTACGTATATTCTCTGCTCAATCACACCAAAGTACAACAGCCCCCTTATGTGGAACATGAAGTTTAAGTATAACAATTTACATATTTAAAGTTAATAAATTCCACATTGGAAAAATCATAATGTTTCATAGAACATCAGTAACTGCCTTTTCTGAAACACAAGCTTCCCCAGCTATCAAACGGAGCTCACAAAGCACAGCACACTGACTGTTTTACTGTCACCAATATGAAAATGTTAATAGTAATTAATGCCATCCATTTACCAAAGCAAGAAGCATCCAACCTCAAAGTAACAATAAAATTAATTCTATTTGACAGCTGAGGCTAATGAGAAAATCTAAATATTAAACTAAACCTAGCCTTATTTTCTTTATTGGTTGCAAGGGAAAAAACAGCCCTGCTTTCAGATGTCTTCCTAGGTAACACAGGGATCCAGCTGTTGTACACACAGTTAAAAAGGGTAAGCACACTACATAGATGGAAAAACTAACAAATCAAGCCCCTCTAGTATCAATGTTTCATACAAGAGAGATTAAGCAGCCTGTCCAAAGCAGCACAAGAATCATGGGCAAAAACCTAAGACATAATTGTGAAATTAGCACTGCCTTATCACACCGGCTTTACCTCTTACACTTTTCCCAGAGAGCTTGAAAACATTAGTGTAACCAGAATTTCAACACATCTTCATTTGGTGGAAAAAAACCCATACAAGCATAAGCACAGGTATTAAACATTTTAGAATATGATTTTTTTAAAGGCTACACATCTAGACTAGACTGTGGATTCTGAAACAGGTCTCCCTAACCCAAAGCACCATCTCTAGTGTATCCTTTTCCCATTAGCTGCTTTCAGTAACATGAAGGAAAGGGAAGTGAAATTAAATAAAGGAGACAAAATGAGTATATAAGGCTATAATTTTGTCATATTTAGGTTGGAAATACACAGAACCACTTAAAACTTGATAAAACCTGTAAAAAGCAAGAATCAAAAAATAAAAAACTCAACCAAAAGACCTAAAGCCAAAAACCAAACACATACACAACTGATGAAGCAGCTTTAGGCCTTTACAACCCTATTGCTGATCAGCCCATTCTACTAGACCAAGTATTCCCAAACTCTTTTGAAAGCATCTCAATCCAGGATACTCATTTAAAATAGGAATGTAAAAATGGAAAAACAGCACAGAAATCACAGGGGAAAAAAAAGTCTTTTGATCTTGTTATCCAAAATTAACTGCCTTGTAAGCCACTGGTTCAGCTGGCCCAACTGAAGTCAGGATTTGACTTAGGACTCTTGCCTTGCTGAGCAGATACCAAAAGGTAACCCTGTGGAATTTGACATTCCAGATGAAACACATCATATTTTAAAAACAGTCTACGTTTCTCCTCCGCTTTTTCACAAGCATACTCAACCCAAACAGTTCAGTAACTTTACATTTTTATAGGATATCATCTTTGCAAATCCCAAGTCAAGGCAAATAGCTCTTTCAAATATGAAAACAGACTTGCAAATAACTTACCCTTGCTACCCAAATGCATACTAAGCCTCCAGAATAGAATGTGAAACTGAGTCATGCTGATTCTCTCACCCAGACTTGATTACTTTTATACTGAGTTAACACTTTTGATTTCTCAAACATTCAAATAAATGAAGGACGAGACTATGATCAAGAGTAGTCAGCATGAATTTATGAAAGGAAAATCATGCCTGACCAACCTGACGAAATGACTGGTTTAAGGGATTATGGATGTGCAGTGAATTTTAACTATCTTGACTTCAGGAAGGCTTTCAGCACTGTCTCCCATGTCATTCTCATACACAAACACAGTGAAATATGGGCTAGATAAGTGGACTGAAAGGTGGGCTGAAGAGTGGCTGAACTTAACTTCTAGACTCCAGCTTGCAATCAGCAGTATGAAGTCCAGGTGGAGGTCAGATAATGGCACAGAGTGTACCCTCAGCAAGTTTGCAGATGATAGAAAACTGAGAGGAGCAATTGATACACCAGAAAGCTGTGCTGGCACTCAGAGGGACCTCAACAAGCTGGAAAAATGGGACAGTGAGAACTTCATGAAGTTCAACAAAGGGAAATAAAGTCCTACACCTGGGAAGAATACCATCAGACATCAGTGCAGGCTGGGGTACAGCCAGCTGGACAGCAGCTTTGTAGCAAAGACCATGGTAGATAAACTGTCCATAAGTTAGCAATGTGCCTTCACGGCAAAGGCAGCAAATAGCTTCTTAGGCTGAAGGCAATAGCTTCTCTGGCATTGCCAGCACGTCAAGAAAGGTAATCCTTCCTCTCTACTTAACCTGGTAAGACACACCCGGAACTCTGAGTCCAGTTCTGAGCTCTGCAACAGAGACATGGACATTCTGGAGAAGATGTAGTGAAAGGCTGGATTAGGGGGTGGAGCATCTTTTACACGAGGAGAGGGCAGGAAAGCTTGGACTGCTTAGCCTAGAGGATCTTATCCATGCATATAAATACCTGGTGGGTGGAAGTAAAGCCAACGGCATCTGACTCTTCTCAGCTGTGCCCAGTAAGAGAACAAAAGATAATGGGCACAAACTTGAATACAAGAAATTTCATTAAACATAAGAAAAGCCTTTTTACTGTGAGGATGATTGAACACTGGAGGAGGATGCCTAGAGAGGTCTCCATCCCTGGAGGTGCTCAAAACCCAAACGGACATGGTGCTGAGCAACTGCCTTTGCTCTAAGCAAGGGAACTGAAGTACATCTCCAGAGGTCCCTTCCACTCTTCAGTAATTCTGTTCATATACAATCAATGAAGCAACTGTCTTTGTTAACTGTTTTGAAGTTTCATATTTACCACAAACACACAAACCAAAGGACAGTTTGCATAAGCAAAGACCTACAAACCCCTTCCCATTTGAAACACCATCTACTGAGCAAGAGTTTTCTGGAAACAATAAATTCACTTGCTGTTTATAAAGGAATTTTGAATGGTCTGTGAGACACCCCAAACAGGGAATACAGCTGAAACAAGACAGGTAGACAAGCTACTACACAAACTGATCTCTCCCTATTTGGAGGTTAAACTGTTAATAGAGTTTAAGAAATGCACAAAATCAAAACTCTAGATACAAATCAGCATTGCTTCTGTCTAATGTCTATTTGACACTCTTCTGTCAAAATAACTGTGCTTATAAAAAGGAGACAAGACAGAGGAGGGAAAATACATTTGTCTTAGCTTCAAAGAGAAATAAGAGTAAGGGAAAAAAATAAATACCTAATAATGTTTTACTCCATCTAAAGTATCAAATACTGACATTAAAAGTGGCATTATTATTCTGTCACTAGCATAGCACTGAGATCTACCTAGAAAGATCAACATAGTCTCTGTAATCATGGGACACTGGCAATGCACAAGTGTCTGTTTTTAAACTTCTACACTTCTAATAGACCAAAATATTGAATTCTGTTTCACCCAGCAACTTTACATAGCTTCCAAATTTGAACAATAGTATGTAAGTCCACTAATAGCCTTCTGAAATCAAGATGTTTCTTCCCAATCCCCACAAAAAGTTAGCCTTGCCTTCTTTCAGAGGGGGAGAGGGGACGGTAAAGAGGGGAGGACAGGGAAGAACATCTTCCTTAAAGAAACCAGTAATTATCTCATTTTCATTCCTTTTCTCACACACAGTCATCTTACGACAGATATCCAGGACAAAAACTCATTAACGTAACCAGTTAAAACATGATTTAACTAAGACAATACTATAATGGGAGATGTTAGGCAACCTAAAACTTTGAAATTCATTGGTTGGTCTATCTGTAATAAGATTCCTGATGTTATTATGTTAGTTTCCATAGGGATCCAAAATGCTAATTAAATGAAAAGTCAGAAAAGTATGAGTTGCACTCTCAGTGTGGAAAAGAATACTAAAGAGATCAACTTCATATGAATTTTCTTTTACCATGCATCCCAAGTTTGCTTAATGCCTCTGTTTGATGTTCTATAAAATTGTCATTTAGATTAAAGTAATTCTAAGTCCAGGTAGGAGATTCACATAAAGCCTAGAGAAGCTGCATTAGGATGCAAGAATTCATTTCTAATAGTAGAGTGCAGACTTCATTGGGTTTCTGTCATTTATTTATCAGTCCACCATTATTTTCCCACAATTGTTTTTGCTCTTCACAACAGAAAGGCACATAAACAAGTACACTATATTGCTGACTAAACTCAGCCTGAGCATCATACAGATATCCCAGTACTTGTTCATAAAGGCAAAACACCAGTGAATCACCAGGACTGCTCAAAGGATAAAAAAGGAAAACAAAAATATGCTGCCCTTAAAAAAAAAAAAAAAGTATTTTTTTTTTTAACATACATCAAGCCATCATTCACCTTTCTGCTCCTTTTTTTTTGAGGGTTTGGAAGGCCAGGAGGAATGGGGAAGAGAATTCACTTGTGTGGGTGACATCATTCAGAATAGACTAAGACTAAACTAAGAAACAGTCTTCTTTCTGATAGAAACTAAGTAATAGATTAATTCCATTCCTGAATTTGCGTATTTTTATTGATGTCTTAGTTCCTAAAATACTTTTCCAAGTGCACAGTATTCTATAAGCACGTTAAAACTGTACAAGCACATAAGCAAACAGTGAATTGAAAAGAGTGAAAAACAGGAAGGAACTGATTTACAGCACAGGATGAGCAGGAAATAGGGATTTGTGAACTGTAGTTTTACAAATAATTGAAAAGAATTTTCCAATTACTGCCATATATCAAGAAATTATTATCTCAAGCTTGGCATATAAGACTGTAATGACACTTGATGTCTGACAGTCATTTAGGGTCATGAAAACATGGTATTTCTGACACATTTCTTGTTGGTCAGAACCTACAGATTGCTCCACTTCTAACTAAGGCATCGCAATAGGTACAAATGTTGAAAGAAGGTTTTAAGAAATATCTTCCCACCTGACAGTAATTTCTTTCTGACTCCATTATGATGAAGCAGAGTGTGAAGCTGTACTGGAACTTACACCCACAGAAAACTTTAAAGATGAGAAAATGCTTCTGGAGATGGACATTTGACCACATTACGTATGGGACTGGGATTGTTTGGGTGTTTTTGTAATTTTGCATATTTAAAAGAGCCTGTCCTGGGAAAATGCAGGTGCTCCTTAGGCCAGCATGCTTTCAAACCTCACCTACAGGATTTGCAATGGATACAGTTCAGAACCACAAACCTCAACATATATGCTGCATGGCACCTCCAAGACCACGGCTGTAAAAAGGCATATCTCAGCCTGCCCTTGCAGTTCCTGTCTAGTATACCAAAAAAACTAAGTGAACAGCACTAGACAAGATACACACACACACATAAATACATATATAGGCTGATAAACATACCGTATTTGAACAGCTCAGAGCAAGGAATCCTGATCACTACTTCTGATATTATCCCCCGACCAAGCCTCTCAGACAGGCAAGCAGTGAACAACCATTATCAGGGGACAGACCATCTGAAGAGTAACAAGCTCCAGGGCGTTGTCTTACTAATAGTCAAAATAAAAAGCTGGCCTAGACAAGTCTTCAGAGGCAGCAGAGCTCCAGTAGAATGAACCATCGACCTAAGATGTTGCTAACAAGCAACCTGCTATATCTTCTAATCTCTGTAGTACAGATTCAGGTCTGAAAATAAGGATAACATCTTTTTTTGGACTCTGCCTCCTGCCCCTAATTTCTGTTATACATTATTACATACAGAGATATGGTATGCATACATCAGAAACAAGACGATTTACAATTATAAATTACCAACATTTAGTAAGACAGTGATTTCAACCATTGTTCCAAGACTACCAAGCAGTTGTTCGTTAACATATGAATTAAAACTACATAAGATTTTATGGTATAAATTTATAGTCAAAAAGCAAAACAGAAGAGTCTCATTAATTTAACTTGATTAAAAGCACGCTTGAAATATTTCCATGAATTACAGTGGTTTTTGTGGAAGAGAGCAAAGTACTAAAGTGTAGGCATGAAACAAGAGACAAGACATATGTACTGGTAAGCTGTTCCAGGTGCAAAGTATCATGGAAGAAACAGACCTGCAAGAAGAAGGGAAAACTGATTACTCAGCCCCAGATGACCTGATGAGAAAACTTAGCATTACCAAGTAGTATTACCATGGGGGATTTGTGCAAAGCCCTGCCTACACACGACCAGTTTTGTGCCCGCTCCTGCTCTGGAGGGAGATGTGCTGCAGCACACACCTTACCACCCACTAAACATACTTCAAGGGCCGCAGTTTTTGGAGGCCATCTGTAGGAAAGCTCTCTGTATAGATAAGCATGTGGCTATATCTTTGATCACAATTCTGTCTCAAGAGCGAAACCAAGCGCTATTTATTTATACTTGATCAGAGGCATCTCTTAAGATCATAAAGAAAACAACTCCTGCTCACCCTTCAAGAATCTCCCAACAGCTGTGCATGGGTGCAATGCACTTGCAAACACGTATTTTGAAAGGAGAGGGAGAACAATAATTGATTTCCTTCAACTGTAATGTCCTGTTATTTTTCTGAGGTGATCTAGAGAATTATTACAATCCCAGATGCTTACAAGGGGACAGAGAAACTGTAGTAACTTTGCACAGGATGAGACAGTTGACTGCCTAAGCACATTATTGTAAATGAAAATTCAAAGCTTCGCTGCTTTTTCTATATGGGCTCTCTGTTCAAAATCCTGGAATTGAAAGCTGTAGGACATTAACAAGCACACATTTGAGTGAGTTTCCAGCCACTTCAAGTGTGTATGAGGCAACGAACTTATACAAAGTATTTTTAGACTTCCTGCAATCAACTGTCCTCCCAGCATTGCTCAATATGACGCACAGTTGTCTGAGTTAAGCAGTTGTGCTAACACACACTCTAATTTTAAAGTTTCATTTCTGTGTTTTCCATAAAATAAGTACTGTCAAATTTGCTCATGCAAGAAGCTGAATCACAAGTGATTAAGGGTCATCTAAGCTAAACCATATTGTGTAAATGCTTATTAAATTATACTTATAAAAAGTAATTCGTTTTATCTACATAAGATAATTGTGTAAACTGAACAAAACACTAGTAATGATTGGGTGTGTATAGAAAAAGAAGTGGCTAAATTCTGCACAGTAAGTTTTATCATTACGGAGTCACACAAACCTAAGCTTAGTCCTGCTTGGAGATAGCACAAATCTTCTGTAAAGGAAAATAAAGATGAACATGTTGCCTCAACTTTACAGATCTGGCAAGACAGAATGGCTGAACTGCTTAAGACTGGTCCTATTTCCTGGCACGGTTCAGAAAGTATTCAACAGTTGAATTGCAAGAGCCAGGAAACAGGGTGATGGTTTGTATCATCTAGGCATCTCATGTGTCCAAGAAAGGATCAAGTTATAGCTTTATCAGTGCACAGATGACAAGCCAGACAGAACTATTCCAATACAAGACATTCTTGCAAGAAAATAACCATGGACAGGGTGATTACTGGAACAACCTAATTATCCAGCAGAATTGAGTAACAAATCACTATGTGATGCAGTTCTAGACTATACATTATTATAATAAATACTGTCATTAACCATGATTATGCATTATCTCTAATGAAGAAGCTTCAAATTAAGGATTTTGCAAATTAGCTGTGTCCTACATCTCAGAGCCAACAAAGGAATCTTAGAAGTCCTCTGCTACCAATTTGTAAAAGTGGGTGAATAGATTGGTCCAGGAAGATGCTGATGACACTTCTTCCACTAAGAAAACAAGAAGCCGTCAAGATGTGGTACTGTAACTTTAAATTGTTACTGATGTGTTTCTTATGGACTATGGCTGCTTTTGGAGTACTTTAGCACTGTGACTATCATTTACAGAAGAAACCGACTGCTACTTTTGGCAACTGCCCCAACTTTTCATCCCCTCAGCATTCTAATAATAATGGTAGTAAAAAGTCATTGAAAAAATTATCACACTGTCCCAACTATTCAGTAAGACAAAGGGAAGTTTCATGGACAAAAGCTGATACAGACTTCAGTAAACCACCTTTGATTAAAGGCCCAGCTGAAACTGCAATGCAAGAAGAGTACTTAAAGAGTAAGTTTTCACAGTAGTGTCCCATTAGAAAGAAAATGGAATTCTTTCTGAAGAATGGAATCAAAACTATCTCAGTTTCATGCCAATAAGGATGACTGTTTTCCTCAGACTAAATGATAACAGACGAAGATTTTAAAGCAGGAAACTGTCCAGGAGGGATGTCCTCTAAAAATGGTGAATAACTAATCAAAACAATCAGAATTACACTCAGTGATTCAGTGCTACTGAGGCTTACTACAGTATGTGCTAGTGACAGTAGAGCACCACATTCCTTTTGTCCAGTTACAATCTTGGTCTTGGGTAAAACCAAGAATGCTTAAAGGAGTTAAAAATTAAGCCACATACAAAAGTTAAGGATCCTTTTTTTAGTAAGCATAGAAAATACTTCTCGCTATGATAAAAGGGTTGGACTAACCGTGGAAGTCTGGTTGGGGTTTATTTGCCATTTGAGTTTTTAGAACCTCTCTCGGTTTCTGTGCAGTACAACCAGCAGTTCCACAAATAGCTTATCCAAAACCAAGCTTTAATAACTTGAACAAGTTTATACATTTGGGAAAGTGTTGACAACTCTTTAATGGGCAACACACATGCAAAAACATTTAACCAACTGTTTTATACACTGTTCATTCCCTTTTGCGTCACATGCAAGGAATTTTTCTCAAGTACCTTCTGAATGCAAGACTATTCATGCTATCACCTGCAGGTCCAAAAGTAGCATGGCAATTTCAAAGAGATCCTGCCCATACCTGTGAACTCCAAAATTCTGGTTATAGGCTATTGCTTTTACCACAAACTTGCCATACTGGCTTTGGGTGTACATGCGTATCAACAGAGAAAAGAAAAGGTGACACACAGAGTCCAAACTCTCACACTTGGATAGGTACTGCTCAGCTGTCATGGTATTAGCCAATTGGCCTAATCTCTCTACGAAACACACATCTTACTTATAAGGCATGCATTACAAAAGATGGAACCTACCCTGTCACTGCAATGCTGTTAATGCGGAATAAAACCAGTTTTGTAGATCAAGCAACTGAAAGGAGTCAAAACGTAGAGAAAGCACCGGTTCCTGAAGAGAAGGTACCAACTCCTGTCATGCATTACGTTTCCTTTGTCTTTAGATATTTCAATAGGAAGAAATATTTCAATAGGAATTATGTGGTTTAAGTGTTTTAACAGGAAATTATAATCAGAGAGCTATAAATAATAAAGAACTACGGATAAGAGCAGAATATAAACAGAAATTTCTGTTGATGACAAATCCATATTGATGTGAAGCAATGAGCCTGGTATTTACGCCAAGAGTACACAGACTATTTGTAATAAAGATCATGGGATACTCCTGGTACTCGTAATAACTATTATAATATATATTTATGCACACAAATGAGAAGCATGCACACAGAAAAGGTTTAAAACCACAAAAGAGCTCAAACACTCAGTTTTATGCTACCTAGCTTGACAGAGAACATGAAATGCCTTGCCATCTCCCCAGACTCCTCTGCTTTGCCATTTAATATTCTGTATTGCTTTTTATTAAGCATACAGAAAGACTAAGTCACATTGAAATAAATGACTGGAAACTATTTCACTTCTCTCTACAGCTATTCTCCTATTACAATCAGACCCTGACAACTTAATAAGAAAGCCTAGTTTTATTTCATACGGACTGTTATAGAGACCTGATACTCAGAACAATACTTCTCAAATTATTCACCTATGCTTTTAACTGGATAGCTAAAATGCTGCCAGAGAAAAGTGTGTGTTCAAGCCTTATAGGGAAGAAGTCTGTTCTTCACAAGGAGAAAGACAAAGTGTATAGGGTATCTCAAAAACACACTTTCCTTCCTCTTTTCTCTTTGCCTATCACAGTTTTTCTTAAAAGCATTGAGTCAGCCACTTGCCAGATACATTTTTCCAACAGCCTAGATAAACTAGTGGCCACAGATTTAAACACAAACACAAATCACTGCAGTATCAGAGAGGGTTTTTTTAAAACTTACTTTACTAGCAAAAACTCTATTTCAACTGTTTATCAGGCTTTTTCAGATAGTTAGGATAATCTAGGTGGTTAGCAAACCCCCAGAAGGATTTTTTGGATCTGGTTGCTTGATCCCTCCAAGCTGAATGTTCTAAGGAAGCATAATCTATTGGGGTTTTTCATTAGCTGTCTGTGGTATGTTTTCAGACAGTCTCTCTTTTATTATTATAGTTCTTGAGGAGAGCTCATAAAAAGGTTACAAGGAACTGTTTTCTCTAAAAGTTGACCAACATAGTTTCAGGCAAAAGCATATTAAACACCATAGTAAACCTATGTTTGGAGTCTCTTCACATTCAAGTAAAAAGTCACTAAGATTGCAAGAAAAGAGAAACATCAAGTTCTAGGCTTGTGAATTTGGGTTCTCTAATTATGACATAAAATCCCTGTCAATATTACTTCAGTTTACAAATTGTTTTTTCATCACAGTTTAGTAACCTCTGCAATATTTTGGGTAAAAGGCTTGACTGCAAAACCTTGACTTTTTCCAAAGAGAAAAGGTAAATACAAAAACTGCCATGATGAACCGAGTTGCTATTTCTATTTATCGTACCAGTAACTACGATATGCAAAGAACCCCTGCTATAGTTTTAAAAAAAATCTGGCTTGTATGATATGCTTATAGCTGCACACCTGCCCTTCTGTTACACAGAGATAGTCTACCGACCTTAAACGCCAAGTCTGTTGAATGAGACTTTCATCAATGAAACGCGGTTGCTTAATGACTTTATGGAGACAGACCATTAGCTTACAAAACAGCGTCGGTTTGTCTAACCAGAAAGAAAGTAAAATTATCCCAGTGGGATAGAAAGGGAGGCTACTAAGGAGAAGAAAGGAAATGTCAGGCGCACAAGCAGGGTTTGGATATGCCGAAGAAGGCAGGACAGAAAGACAAGACATACCTTTCCCTCGGCGCTGCCCCTCTCTCTATCTCTGACTCACATCACCGGTCTGCGCATTAAGAGTGGTCTTCACAGAAGCTGCACATACAGCACAGGTTGGCCCGCAGCCAACTGAGTGACTTCAACTGCTCCATATTAATACGGCCACAGAAGCAATAGGCAGGGGATAGAGAGAGAAAATGGAGGGGGGTTGCACCCTTTGCTCAGCCACCACCACTGCCAGGAGGCAGCTGAGCACAAAAACAGCTCGCTCAGGTGGGACCAGCACCTGAAGCATTATCAATGCCAGCACCTGCTGTGCCACCTAACACAGGCCACAGTTTGGTTCAAAACAACAAAACCAAACATCCACACATCCCCCTCTCCCTGCTGGGTAGCTGTGACGGCTCAAACACCAAGGTATTTACAAGGCAACCAGACCCAGCCTTGTCAGCCTCACCTCAGCAGTAAGCACATCAAGGTGCACCCACAACAGGATTCAGCACCTCACATAGACACTTGACAAGCAGAACTTCACGGTTAAGGGTAAGATTAAAGAGACTGATTTTTTTAAAAAGGCCTTGAAAGTTTCAAAGAGTGATAAAATGCACTAAATTCCTGCACTAAATTATCTTGCACATTCTGAGCTATTTCCTGATACACGAGCTGTTCAGTCAAAAACTTAAAGGTCAAATTTGCATCAATAGCCTCGCCAAGAAGTTTTCTGCAGAGAAAAGAGGGGAGGAGGACAGACCAGAGAAGCAGACATGACAATAAGAAAACAGTATATTTTACACAAGATGAAGTCACACAGAGTACAGAATCAACCTGAAGAGGCAAGTTATTAGTCTTGTTTTAACCAATATTCTCTCTCATCTTTAAGTCTTTCCAAGTACTGATATTTATTCTATTCTCCAGTGCTACTCAGAAAGCCTTCTTTCTTTAAAAAGAGAGGAGGGGGATTACTGACTGTCTCACTTTTAATCCTTCCTCACACTCCCACACACAGAGAACTTTTTTTCCTTAAGGACACTTCACAAGTACTTCATTATGTCAGATTTTTTTTTCCTCAGTGTATATATAAACCAGCTACTCGCCATTTTTAACTCATTCAAGCTGCAGCAAAGCATCTTGCCACAGAAATTTAAAACTAGATACACTGCTGTTAAGAGAAAGATCTCTGAATGCATAGGTTATAATAATATGCTTAAGCAAGCAAACACTTGAAAATGCCAAATGTAATTTATTACCTATGTCACTTGCAAATTTCTAGTGAGCCCACATAGGGTATATTTGGTGTTTGGTGGTTTGTTACATTTCCTTCTAATGAAGGAAAAATGGAAGCACCTGTATCTTCTAGAACCAGCACACACCAATAAGCAAACTGAAAATCTTAATTATTCAAACCTGTCTAGTTCACAATTAATCAAGCATGCACAACATTAAAACATCCCACATTCAACCAGCTGGTGTTTTAGTGAGATCATATTCATATTAAAGCTGATATGCTACCACACTCAGATGGTGAAGTCAAAAAAAAAAAAAAAGTACAGCCACATGCATGGCTAATTTTCACACTTGATACTGTCAATAAAGTCCTTCAAAACACTCAAAAAGGAAAACCCTGACTCTTAATACAACCTGGCACTGTGATTTGCAAAGTAAACAGAACAGCATTTAAAGCTGTTACAGCTTAATACTAGTTTAGGAATGATCAAACAATACTGAGCCATGCACAACTAGTATCTAAGAAGGAAGACTTCTCACTAGTACAGCTTCCAGGCTGCCAATCTATGCCCCACAGCTTCTCCACCTCGGAAAAGATGCAAGGTAAGAAACAGCATTACTTACACCTCTCATACACCAGTGCAGCTGTGCTGCCTGGTACACAAGGCACAAAAAGCCTTAACTGCATTCAGCCCTTATCTCCCCACTACAGAAGTAGGAGATGATTAAGAACACAGCACCTTTTCACAACTTGCTTCAGCATTCCCCTTTAAGGTCACCATTTACCCCTGGGGACACAGATTTAGCCCCGAAAAAAAAAAACAACCCTGTTACCATCAGATGCTGTGATCTACCAGAAAGTATTACTGAAATTCCCCAAGCAAACAGATTCAGCCCAGCTGACAGCAAGTGTAGGTCTGAATGACATATTAAAAAGCAATCAGGCTGATTACATTATGCATCAAAACATGGTTAAGTGGTACAGTTTTGCTGCAACATTAAAAGAACATCTGATCTTCCTCTGAAGAAATACGGTTTGATTGTCAAGATACAGGCAACAGAAAAAAAAATTAAAAAGAAAAACTGGAATGAAAGAAATAGAAGAAACAGGTTTTCTTCAGTAGTTTCTGTATTATAAGGCTAAGGCTTCTCATGCCAAGTGAAAGCTTTATGGAAGCAAAGGGCGAATTTAGTGACCTTGCCTTAGGCAGATGGAAGAGACTGTAACATTACAAAGTTCTCCTATTCCTTTTGGGGTTTTTTGTTTGTTTTCTTAGGTGCAAGTTATTCCCGCCACTCCCTTCTCACCAGGTGTAGGTTCACTTCTAAAGCTCCCAGTAAACCATCTCTCGTCTCAAGCACAGCCCTTCTGCTGTTGCAGGCCAGCTACTCTCCAAGTTTCTATACTCAGAGCCCAAAACAAGAACAAAAGCTTCTGTCTGAAGAAGAAACATTCACCAAGTCAAGAGAAGAGGAATCCAGCAGAGATGAGCAACAGCAGAGAAAGAAGTCCGTCTGCATATCTTGTTCAACAAAAACCATTTTTTCTTAACATGTCATTCAACGAGGCAGCAAAGAGCTCCATTGTAGATGTGCTACATTTCTGCTGCAGCAAAAAATACATACACGCACATTCCCCCATAGCAACTACAAACTCTGGGTGGTGACAGTCTTCTAGAGGAACAACTTTGCTCCAGAAAAGGGAGGAGAAGCTTACGAAGAAAGGACCCTGCCAGAGCTTTGCCTGCCTTTAGAAATGCAAAGGCTGCACTCAACCCAAATAAGCTTTTGAGCTCTGGTAAGTTCAACAAAGAAGCACCTAACAAAAGAAGCATCTGCTGGAGATAACAGCCAACCACCACCAAGACATCTTGAGCTCCTCAGCAATAGCAACAATACCCACAACGTGCTGTAGAAGACCTTAGCTCTTGCTTACCCAATTTGACAACACTGCGTAGTGATTTCCAACAGGAGCTCTCCTACTATTTCTAACAGAAAACTTTCCACTTCAAGTTTCCTCCAAGTTTTGGATGTTTGAGTAAGGGAGATAGTATTAGCTGAAGTCAAAACAGCTGCAGAGACAGACACATTACAAGTATTACACACTTCTGTATGCCTTTGCTTTAGTACTTTTAACTTGGTATGGTTTTTTCTTTGAAGGCCTGGAGAAACTTAAATTGTAATATTGTGAATGTTTAATTTATGCGTGGATTCAACACAGGGTAAAGGTCAATTAGCAATATAAAAGCACGTTTTGTTGGACCACAAGTCCACCTGGGAACCCCACAAAGCTCCAGAACCATGCTTCTGAGGCTCCACTATTGTAGCACAGGGGACAAGTGAAGTGGTTCTCATGTGATTTGCAGCCACATGTTAAACAGTACATCAGTCACGGCATCTGGATCAACAAACGTTCAGTAGTTCACAGCCTACTTTTAGAACTAAGTTGTTGGTGGGGTTTTTGCCCATTTTTAACCCAAAAGGGGTTTGCTGATTCCACTGATTAAGAGTAATGCCACAAGGCAACTCCCAAGACCAAGGCACTCTCATAAGCACTGCCAATTCCAAAATGCAGATTTTCCACAGGCAGCCAAGAAAATACAAGAGGAACAAAACAGATGGAACTATTAATGCAAGACTTTTCTCCCAACATACTATTACCAGTCTGTGGGTCCTATACACAGCCTTGCATCACATCTGTGGAATAAAACGCAAAAATGTAGTTTTCTAAGGGAAAAAACAAAAGATTGTCCCACAAAGCTCTCTGCAGACAGCAGAGGAGTGGATGTCTCCTCTTCCTACACAGCAAGAAAAAGACTACCAAAGAAGCGGTTAAGTCAGCCAGCGTGCCAACAGGAAAGGTTTCACATTTCAGCATTGCAAAAAAAACCAAACAAACACAACAAAAAAGGAAATTCTGCTTCCATGCATCAGGCCTGAGCAGGAATATTCACTAATGAAGGCTTCTGAGTCAAGTAATAATTTCAACAGAAAAGTTCTTCCAAGTTAGTTTTTCAGTTATTCAGCTAAAAATCTTTGCATTTTATATCACAATCCAGCTAGCGAAATTCCTTCCCAAACCCCACTCCTCCCTTCATGCCAAAAGTTCACAAATTTGAAATTCTAGCCCTGTCCTGGATTAACAATTCACTGCTCTGTCACCAAGCTGTATTTCGCAATCAGCCTTTAATGTACTTGTAGCGAGAACCGTCTATAAAATCCTAAACTGCCAAGACCTGCTCTGATGCTCCCACTCCCATTCAAGACTCCGGTGCAGCTCGAAGAAAGAGACACAGGAAAGGGCACCTCTGCCAGGAATCCAGGTATTTTTCTGCTACAGCTACAGAGGTATCTATTGATTTAAATTGAAAGATTCACAACATGTCAGTAAGTCTGAAGGGGAATCAATAAAGTTATTTGTCTCATTTCATTCTTCCCTCATGAATTAAGGAAAAGGAACAACTATTAATCAGGGATCAGTCTACCGGTATACTACTGCAAGACACTGTGGATCATGTAATGTAACTTTTAATGTATACAGTGATAAGAAACCCTCCAGAGCACAACACAGAGTTATAAAAAATACACAGTTTCTCTAAGTGCGATACTTTAAATTTTATTCCTGTAGACAGTTCTTTCTGCGAAGGTTTGTCAATAGCAAAATGGATTTCTGAACACAAGGAGAAAAAGCTGTAGACAAATTTAAAGAGAAAGAAAAAGAGCAATTGTTTTCCAGGATTTCTAATTATTTTTTACATGATAGTATGAAATTCAAAGATGAAAAATTTTAAATAGCAAAGCTATCTGGAAGCAAAGCTCTTAGGAAACAACATGACAAAGGAAGTGTATTTATAGGTCTGCAAACGGTGGTGGCGGGGGGAAATCACTGAAGCAGCTGCATGGCTCTTGCACAGCAGAAAAACACAATTTAAAAAAGGAGGAAAAGGCAGACAGGGAAGAAAGTGAAGTAGTTTAAAACAAAGGCTCCAATACTTAACTTTTTCCTGTCTCAGGTTAACGTGAAACCGATGAGGTTTTTTTAGCTTTCAAACTACTGCCTTCCCCCCCCCCCCCCACCTGATCCAGTTTTCATAAGTGCCTTTCCCAGTTTTCATAATTAAACCCATTAAATAAATAATTATATGGCTGTGACGCATGTTGCTATGGCAAGGATTGCGATAGCAAAGATTCAAGCTTTTATGACTTCACTACAAGGTCACATAAAAGCCTGTGGACAAGAAAAATGTGTGGCGAAAAAGGTTACTTCCATTAACATCAACTGCAAGGAACGACACTAAGATTACACACACGTCCGCACTCTGGAGAGTGGTCTGAAGTGCAAGTGTTTCATTTTTCACTCCAGTCTCTGCAACAAGTCACAGAAGGAAGAGAAGCGTGACCACTGCCTATCTCATCCTTCTGGTTTTGTCTGAAAGGTGCGTTAGCACAACCCTCAAACAGCGCAAGAGGCCCCAGGGCCACACACATTTACTTGCCCGCTAACCCAGTTGAACACTCTTTTGCCTTTCAAAGTATCCATAAAAATACTACAAGACTGTGATCTTTAAAGAGCATGCATTCCTCACCAGCTACCTTTAAAGTGGTGCTTAAGGAAGATAAACACCACAGCCTGCCTTCCCATAGGAACATGGGCATCTTTCATGCCTGCTATTCCCATCAGCAAAGAGCAAATCCCACCCAGGTGGGACAGACACAACAAAGTACAGAAGCGAAGCAGTAATGCCAGCCCAAAGCAGGCGAGCAGGCACACCCGGGGGCTCTGGACATCTGGCTGGACTTGGTAGCTGTGCGGTGGCCTCCTCAGAAGGTGATATCCAGTTTAAGACAGGGCTTCACCAAGGCCTTGGACAGGGAAGGAAGGAGGAACAGGGAGCAGCCTTCAGCCCTACATGGGACAGGGTTTAGGGAAAAGAAAACCTGCCCTCAGATTACCAAGTTAGAAACCTGCATGCTTCACCATCACAGGACTGCTGGCCTGGCATCGTCCCTTTGCATGAGCACCACCACCATGCCTCAGAGATGCACAAACACTAGTTCCGTGTGAAAAGCGTAACCAACCTAAAGCAAGGTGCCTCTAACTTGTTACTATTTTTACCAGTAAATCTTGCCCTAAAAATATTTGCGTGGGGGAGGAGGAAAGAAGGAAGATTTTAGTGGGGTGTCAGCTAAAAAACTTCTAATCAAAAACATACATGTATTTGAAGGCAAATAAACTGCTTTGAAGCTGCTCCATGGTGAAGTCTACAACTTAGCATAGAGGACGAGGCAAGCAGACTTTCACATTAAGAGAAGAGGTGGGAGATTCAAAATTAGAGATGAAGAAAGCACACACTTGTACTGAACTTTCAAAACAAGTTATTCCAGTTTAACATTTTTTCTTCTCTTCCTGAACTGACGTAGCATAAATAAGAACCAATGAACTAATGAAATGCAAAGCTTATCCTGAAGCTTGAAAGTATTATAATTGTGCTGTGCTTTGCTAATTTTAGAAGACGAAGAAGAATGACTATACTAAGTCGAATGTAAATATACAAGGCCATCCCATCACCCATAACGCATTCAGCCCACATTATTCAACTTTTCTCCACGTCTTCTCAATTTAAGGCAGTAAGAGCAAGAAATTCCTTCGTTCACGTTCAGTTTGCTAAACAAACCTATTCTACTCCTGACAAAAGTTTACGAGCGACAATCTCCTTTACTTCAAGGCTGACATTCTGCCTATAGCATTCTCCACCCAAGACACACAGAAATGTCACAGTGCAATAAAGTAGCGTGAAGTCTAGTGCTCCAAGCTCTTTGTTGGTTCCATCATCACCTCCAGATCCCATGGGAAAGCCAAATTTTCGCCACTATGGTACCCACACAGTGGGCTAATATCAGTGTACTCTGAAGACAGATTTCTTACATGACACTCAAAACAACTGAATTGAAAATGGAAATAACAAAGAAAAAAGATAAATAAAAACATAGCTACTGGGAAGTCCCTTCTAGCCACTATTTCCAGATAAAAATCACTATGGGTCACGGCCTCTCCTGTTATAAAAGCCAATGTTTTGCACAAACCTTTTTTCAATAACACAGATTAAGCAGGTCAGATTACCACATGGAAAAATTGAGATACAAGACACAAGGTAAGATACACATAAGTATATGTTTACTACCTCTGCTTTAAGTTACCCTGAAAAACTCTGGACAATGTAACCTAAGGTAATCATGACATGCATATTAGGAAGGCTATCAAAATAGGAAAAAGATCAGGAAACCCCAAGATTATGAAGCTTTGTTTCCTTCCAACCTTTTGGGAGAGTGGGGAGAGCAGGAGGAAAAAAATAATCTAGAAATTCTTTGTTTCAGTGCAGCTGTATTTTTAGCCTTAGAAAGAAATTTTATTATTGTTTTCATGTTAAAATTAAAATATCCAGGTTTTTTTACTGGGACAGAAGTTAACAGTTGAATATTTCTATTTTATCAAAACAGTTTTCTACAAAGGTCATTAAATCAAAAGGTTATAATGAAATATTTCAAGTCATGAGGTTCTTAGAGACACACAGATGCTGCATTCTAATGTTCAAAATGGACAATGAAAAGCAACTGTAAGCACAAAAAAGCTAAACCCAAAACTCTTACAACAGACCAGATTTCATAGCTGAAGCAGTTCTCATGAACAAAACTGGCAAAAAAATATATTAACTGCAGAACTTGGTTCAAACCCAGACTTATTTCATGTTTTCTGTTTAACAGAATATGGATCAACTTACAGTAGCTCTAAATTAACTCGCTGACTTGAAAAATTCTTTACTAAGTTTCACTTAGTATTAACTCATTAAGCTTAGTCCAAGGGGGAAAGAAAAAAACTGCAACTGGAACAGTTTCCCTTAGCATTGTAAGTGTTGCGCTGAATGACTATTACATTCTTTTCACACTACATCTTCTCAAAGAAAGAAGCTGTTCATAGTAGCTATATTATATGAAATACCAAAAATATTCCCATGATGAACTCCAAAAGCTCTCCAAAAGACCAAGAAGGCAGTGAGCTTGGAGTAGGGGGCGATGTGGGAGGGGTGGATGAAAAAGGAAAAAACCACCTTGCTTGATAGAAGCTGTCCATCAATATAAACATTTTCTAGTCATTTCAGAACAAGCCCGAAGACCATCAGTAAGAAAATCTTCAACTTCCATTTACCTTCCTAAAACATCCCTCTGCCTTTATTTTTTAAATAAATAAGGATGATTACAATATTTTTGAGTACATCTGATTTCCCATAATGTCCAAAAAAGTGATATCAGCATTACGAGGCGTGTCTCAAAAGCATATAGATTTCATATGCAATTTATGTGTCATACCACAGGGGCATATTTTGTTAATGCTATGTAAGATATTACAGTATGTTCACTTAGCTCTGCAGACTTGAACCACACTCACCTAACAAGACAGGCAAGTTTGGCTTATACAATACGTAAACAAGCCTTAGAGCAAACATGCAGTAGAACAAGTTGAAACATTGGTTACATTAGTTAAGCCTCATTACGACTGAGTAGCCTCTTCATTTCCAGTTATTCCCATTAAGAACAGCGCAGGTTAGCAAGATCACAAAATAATAAGTCATCACCTTTTCCATCAACCCTGTTCCAGGAATACTTTGCACAGAGAGATGCAGCAGGACAATTGCAAGAAAGCATAATCATAACAAGGCAAGTAATGAAGTAGAAGACACTGGTAAAGCTCTGAGTTCAATGAAAACTCTGCAGGAGAAGCTGTATAGATGAGATCATTCAAAATTTGAAGAAAAAGCACCTTAGAATATTACTCATGTGCCCACATAAAGTAATTCTTAAAATCTCAATTGTCTCTCAGCTCACATAACTTTCATATAAGAACACACATTTCAGATACTTGTTTCTGAACCTCTGTCTTTTACAGCATTCACAGGTTTCACCAAAAAGTCTCAGGGTCTACCGAAATGTGTTCCGATATTTCTCACTTACATGTCAGATTTGAAGGCTTTTGGGACTGTGATATTTTAAAATTGAAACTCAAATTTTCAAAGATCCAGAATAAAATAAATTTTAAGCAAACCATTCTCCTGAGATGTCAACGTTTCCATTTGTAAGTCTGCTTTAATTATCTCATCAGTTCCTCTGGTGAAACTTCTCCAGTACTGAAAATGACAGGACAGCAAATGCATGCAAAAGTCAGAGAGAAGCATGCTGTTAGAGAGTCACTGAAGAGTACACATCTGCCTACGGTCACAATACTTGTAGCTGACTGATGAAGCAGTGACTTGATTCACCTCCCAAGGAGTTGTATTTATGATTTCCTTACGGCTTTATCTCTGTGAAGGATAGAAGCTCTGCTCCTTCAGCAGGGTTTCTCCAGAGTCTCAGTGTGAGAAAAACTTAAGACTTCCAGTGAAACACCAATGTTTTGTGTTTTTCACATGACATCTACTCTTCATCCTATTAGAGGTCCCAGAGGACTTTAAGGATTCTGTATTTTGGTTCAGATTTTCCCAAAGTCTGGTGGATGTTGTAAATTGAATATGTGTCACCTGTTTTCTAGACATCTGTATTCTAGATATGACTACAGCATGGAGCTCAGCTGGAGCTATGGTGTGCATGTGCTGTATTGCACAGACACAAAGCCCAGTACTTTTGGGAATCTAGCTGCCCTAAACAGTTATTCTCCTCAAAGGCAGCAGATTTGGACACATTAGGGGAGGATTAATGGATCTACCCAGAATGGGCTGTGTGCACACTGGTTTGAAAGCATCCACAGGGTAGCTAGATGAGGAGCTCACAAGGAGTCTGGTGATTCCCAAAAAGGCTGGATTGATCAGTCATGATCTGTATATGCAAGGATTTCTTCCTAAGCAAATGCTAAGCTGCTCTTTCAGAAGACCAATTTTATGGGCCTTTCCCTCAGGCACAGCATGCTTTTAAACAGGCTGAAGTGTGATGGTGGAGGCAGATGCATGACTTCTACAGGAATCCAAGTTGCAGAAGTGATGTAGTAATGCAGTATGCGTGGTGTGCCTTGAAAGGGTGCCAGCCTTAGCAAGGTCTTCATGGGAAAATGTAGGATGTGTCACATCACTTATTGAAAGACATGAACTCAATAAGATAAATACCCAAAATGACTGTCAGCATTTTGCAACAGAATCGTTTTTTGGCGTTAGCCCTGACAAAACTGGCTGTTGCTGCCCAAGTACTGAATAGATGCTCTGGCAGAAGTATCCTCAAAATGTGCACACTCTCTAATGGATATGGTTACATGATTTGAAATCAAACCTATAAATACTGAAAGGAATGGCAATAAGCCTGGCTCCACTTTAGAAAATAAGATTTGTTTTCAAATACAGCATTAGAAATATGCAGCATCCACAACAATGAAAAAAAAGGCTTTTCATTCTGAAGTTTACATATTTCTGCCCTCAATGTGGGGTTTTTAGGGAATGTACTGAGAGAATCTGCAAATATTTTGCTATGTAGTGTGGTCTCAATGGCAAACAAGGCCAGCCCAGCTGGAGAAACAGCATGTTGCAGTAGCTCCACAAAAGCCAGTCCAGAGTGGTACAATAATACACAAATCACTTTTCAGTCAAGACTTAATGTGTTTGCCTTGTGCCTTGCTGCACACTCATCCTAAGGAAGGACAGACAAAGATGAAGAAAGTTCCTAAACATCGAAGGAGCACACGTCTGGGACAGGCTTTTGGTTAGAAGGGGTCCAAAATCTGAAATGGTTTCATGTTAAAACTTGATGGCTTGCTGATAGCACTTCTATGACAAGGTGAGAGTAACCCTGGAATCTGTAATTTAAGCCTGTGATTAAGGTTTCCAATGCTGACTTTTTTTTGGTAGATGCAAGAGTCATGTATACTTGTTGCACATCTTTTAACTGATACTGTGTTTTAGGGTTCTTGACTACCTGCAGAGGACAGGAAGAGGTCTGGATCTTTTTAACTGCACATATATAACCTGGCTTTGAAGAAGAAAGGGGAGAAATATAGTGGTTTACTTCCTTTGGAGGACTGAAAAGCAGCCACAGCTAGCAAAAGGATATTTCATGGGCAAATGCTCCTAGTGATAGTAAACTGTCTTATAGCCAGTGGTGTGTCTTGCTTATGCATTCAGGGTTATACTAATAGTGTGATTTGGCACAGGAAGAATTTTTTTATTCCATTATACTGTCTGGGACTTTTGATTTGTGGGTTGGGTTTTTTTTTTGCCTTCCGTAATGTAGTGCATAGTTCACTTCTTAGGATCAGCTGGTCATTTTCACTCCAGAAATGTCACTAAAGTTCTCTAATTTTAGGTTCTCTCTTCCTGCAGGCACTTATTTAGTGAAATTCCAGTCATTGTACTAAAGGGCTGAAGACTGTTATGTGGGATCAGGGAGGGTTTGATGTCTTTTGGTTTGGGAGACATCTGGATCATGTTGATTCATATTGAAGATCATGTTGATCCATATAGAGAAACATCTACAAGAAATGGAAAGGTGATGAACTTGAAAGGGTTCCCACTTTTGGATGCTGCTACTCAAGAGCAGGGTGCAGATGCTGTATTTGACCACACATCTTCATTTAAAACAAAGGCTTTACTACTGTCAAGTATGATTTTCTGTCTTGGACTTAAAGTCCTTAATTCAAAAGCCTTAACTAAATAAACAATTGATCTACCATTTTCTCAGTAGTGTTATCACAGCAATACTTGGTAGTCTGGACTGGTTTCTTCAGTTTTGGAGGGACTGTCATATGTTTGTTTAGACTTGCAATATAAGGTCGATGAGATTACTCATGTGTTTAAACTAGACACATTGCTGGATTCAGGCTTCCTGCACTAAAGATTTTGAGATTTGCTTATCTGACAGACAGCCAACTTTGTTTTATGGAGATATTTACTCTCTTGGTCTTCTGGCTTAAAAAAGAGGGACCTGGTTTCAGGACAATGCTTATGAAAATCCTGGCTTTGAACTCATTTTCAGCTTTAGTCCAAAAAAAGCAGTTTATTAGACCTTAAAACCACATTGAAAAGTAGATCTTTATTTGTACTTGGAGGAGTCTGAAAAGTCACAAAATGTTAGCAGAAAATGATTTGAAGTTCAAAACTGGGCCTGGCTGGATTAATCTTCCTTTGTTTCTATTAACTGTGCATTTCATATATTTTCTATATAGACACTAGAGTTATATAAATATATGTATACGCAAACATATATGTACACACAGAGACATGCTCCACCTACTTAATATAACAAGCTTTACAGTAATTCTAAATAGACCTAAAGAAACAATTAGGGAAAGCATAGTTCAAAATTCCTGAAATGTTGAACCACTGAGTCAAGCATCATGTTCACCTCTTCGTTAATCCAAAATACTGAGGGAAATACAGAAAAAAGTTAGTCAATCAGGCTGCACATGTAAATAATTCCTCCTGATTCACCAGGGCTGCTGAAAATAGCAATCATCACTGATGAACCCACCCAATAAACACATGCACATTTCCTTCCTGACTAGTTTTAAGTGATGAACAATAGTTTTACCCCTGCTCCTCCTGCTAAAGCACTAATTCAATTTCTCAGTTTTAAAAAGCACTCCTACTCACAAAACAGTTCAAATGAAGAGACTTCAGTACCTGAAAATATTCAGCTTCCCCAGTGCTTTGTGTAGACAGCTCTGCATGTGTTCAACTAGAGCTCTCTACAGAGAATCACTACAGGACATGGCCCTGAGATCATGGAGAAAGACTAGCAAAGGGTAGGGAGTGGGTTAATTTATACTACCTCTAGCCAGCATATGCTGTATTAAGATAGCCAGAGATGAAAGGAGGCCAGATACACTAGTTATGTACGTTTTCCATGGTCACAGCCCCTGCTTGGGGTGTAAAGAAGGACATTAAAGCAGTTCTCTGGTGGTTATGCACCTGCTGGGAATGTGTCTGTACTGGTGGAATCCCAGGGGTCTTGTTAATTTGCTTTATGGTTTTGGGAGGGGCTCAGAACCTGTGCTTCTGACCTCCAACATTAAATTTATTATCCCTCAGCTGGGGTTTGGCCAATGTTTGTCTTCTGAATTAATAATTTTTAGTGTTCACCTCCTAAAGCAAATGCTTGACTTCCTTGAGCAAGGCAAATAAATATATGCACCAAGAAAAACTCCGTGTGACACTTCAGTTCGTGTAGCAAAAGAAGTCAATGTGAGAACTGCAGCTTTAATGAATGCTCATAAAATCTTTCATTTATTATTTATATAATTATTTGCAAAGCGCTGTTGCCATGGCAACTTTTACACACTCTGAGATAGTCCTTACATAGACAGTAGTCACGATTCCAAACACTATCACATGAAGATAAGTCTGCATGGACATTTCAGGGTTTGCCAAGTTTTTCTAAAGTACTTACTGACATTAAAATAACTTCCTCCTGCTAAATTAGAGAAAAGAGCCTGGTTTTAGCCTAATTTGCTTAAGAATCAAGACTTAAGTGATAATTTTCTCCATCCATCTGCTTATCCCCTCGTAATATCTTTCAAATCTGCTGGCATAATTTCAATTCCCCTTCACTAAGATGTCTCAAAGATGCTTAAATCTGACACAGTACCGTGGAAAGTGGTTGTATGAAGGAGTGAGAGTCCTAAAATAAAATGTGTGACAGATGGAAATGTTCCACCAGGAGCTTGAAAGTGGTGAGCTCCTGCTGTCCAGTTGTCCACACAGCGTCAAACTAGTCATGACACATGCTATTTCTTTTATAGCTAAAGGGGAAAGAAGGCAGAAAAGATGGAGCTGTGGGAGTGTGGGAAGATGAGAAGTTCTGGTGGACATTGGAGATGTCACAGGTAGAATGTGGGGAATGTTCTTGTTGCAGTGATGGCCCTGTAGGCTTGCAGGACACTAGTTAATATGAAATTATTTTCGTTGATTCTGCCACTGGAGTACACTAGTTTCCAAATTCTGCAGCCTACATCAACGCCCAGTTTGGGAATCCAGGGCTTTGGAATTTCTGAGACAGCCTAGGCTGCTTGACTCCTGCAGTTTTACTCTTTGGAGCAGAGACTTCCAAGCATGATGAATTACATACACTACATGTGCAGAGGTTAATAGGCCTGCACACCAGACAGTCCAGTCAGCCAACTGGCACCCCAACCTGGTGCTTTGGTAACCATGATGCAAGGCAGACTTTGTCCTGGGACGACCTGGCTGAAATGGATTTTGACCCCTGGACTGAAGGTGATGGAGCTCTTGCAAGTTTCACAGCTTCTCACCATTCAACAGTGATACGAAAAGCCACCAGAATCTCACCAGGCTTCTCAGTAGCTATTAGATTATGGGGGTCATGTTTCATGTTTGGGAATACAATATGACTTTATTTGGAAATGCGATATCATGACAGATACACAAATGTTAGACAGTTTCTGTTGACTGAGAAATTCTATATATGTGTATGCACACATCACATTAGTTGCTCCAAGATGTCAGGATGAAGGGAAAGAGATGCATTTTTTGAATTCTTAAATATGTCCAATTCCAATCACAGCATCCCAAAGAAATGAAAAGTAAGGTTGGTATTTTGCACTATAGCGCCTAAAATATTCTGTGTTTTCTGTATATCTACACTTAACTGACTTATTTACTGAAGATTTTCATCTCTCTTTTATCAGTAACATTGGTTCAGCATCTTTAAAAATAACTCCAGCTTTCAGTGCCTAAATGTAAGAGTTTGAGGCCTGTGCTCAAACATCTTGTTTTAACTTGATTATTGTTCAACATAGAAGAGGTCAAAAGCCTTAGGGTAAATCAGAGGACTGGAAAATGTGGTGGATTGACCCTTGCTGGACACCAGGTATCCACCAAAGCTGCCCTATCACTCTCTCCTCAGCTCAACAGGGGAAAGAAAACATAATGAAAGGTTTGTGGGTCGAGATAAGGGCAGGAACAAATCACTCAGCAATTATTCTGCACTTATTCTATTTTATTTCCTTTCATAATAGTTAAGTTTCAATCATCTTTGGAAATGGCAGTACATTCTGTCATTTTTTAGTTCTGTTTAGCATTGACATTTTGACAGGAAGCTATTCACCATGGGGATCACCTGTCCTGGGTTCAGCAGTAGCAGTCATTTTTTCTCCTTCTTAGTAGCTGGTGCAGTGCTGTGGTTTTGACTTTCGGC
>JANHGB010070146.1:16818-36676 GCA_026283785.1 Coracopsis vasa
CCCCTGTCACAGGCAGGGACACCTTCCACTAGACCAGGTTGCTCCAAGCTGTGTTCAACCTGGCTTTGAACACTGCCAGGGATGGGGCAGCCACAGCTTCTCTGGGCAAAATTGATGCTCTTTATTAGCATGCTATTCCCACAGTATTTTGTGGCAAGAGGTCATCCTGGTGGATGCTTTTCCAGGCAGGTCCTGGCTGCAGGCATGACTGGAAGCACGATCTGGGTCAGTTTGCTGAGAGCTCACAGAGCATCTGGTGCTCCCAACCCGATGTTGAGCCTCACACTGCAGCCACAGCTGTGACCAAAACCAAGCATCCAGCTGCTTTCCCCATGGTTTCAGCAGCTTCTTGGTGGCTTGGCAAAGGTGCAAGGGCCTCTGCTGTAATTAATGTCTCTTGCCCTACAGATATCATCCTGGCACACTACCAGCCGGTGGGCTTCTTGTGCCTGTCTCACAGCGTGTGCCAGCCTCTTTTCGAGGAGCTCCTGCTCCTGCTCCAGCCCCTTTCCCTGCTGCCCTTCAACCTAGACCTGCTTTTCGAGCACCACCTGATGCAGATGGGCAAAGAGCAGCAGCAGCAGAAGGAGCTGCTGCGTGTGAAGCAGGACCTGCTGCTTTCTGCACACTCCACGCTGCAGCTGATGCGGACGCGGGGCAGCAGCGAGGATCCGGATGGATGCAGCACTGCCCCTGAAGCATGCAAAGTGGGTACCAGGGATGGTGACACCTCACCAGGCCACAGCCCCCAGCAAGCTGCAAAAGAGAGGGTCAAGGGGGTAGGGGCCTCCTATGGAGATGGTGACAGGGAAGAAGAGAGGAAGAAGTATTTGGGGGAATGCAGTTCTAGAAAAATAAAGTCACACTACCTCAAAGAGGAGATGACTGATTTCCTTGACTGATTTTTTTTTTTTTTTTTAACTATTTGGTGCATTTGCAGCACACAAAGTATTTAACATTTTGTTTTGAAATGTAAAATGTTACTTCTGTGCAAGTTGGAAACTGTCTCGACAGCAGCAGGATTTGTTAAATATTTATTAAATTGATGATTGTTTAGAAAATTTGATCTTTAAAAATACCCTTTCAATTTCGTTACTGATTTTCTTCTGATTGTATCATGTTTGGAATGGGATGGGAAAGCATTAACACCAGTTTTTTTACCTTTCTTAGGTTTTCAGTACTTACTCAAATGAAGACTATGATAGACGTAATGAAGAAGTTGACCCTGTGGCAGCCTCAGCTGAGTATGAACTTGAGAAAAGAGTGGAAAAAATGGAAGTGTTTCCTGTGGAAATTGAAAAAGGTGCAAATCAAACCTGAAGCATTTGCAAGGGATACTGTGGGCACAAAAGATAAAAACAATTTTAATCTTTGTTTTCCCTGAATTTAGGTCTTGAATTTTTGCGTGTGTTCAGGCTTTCATTTGTGGCTAATTGTGTAGAATTTAGTGAACATTAGCTGGACAGGCATCTACTGAGTGCAAATTGTCATACTTAATTGAAGTTAGGAAGGCTACATTACTGAGTGACAGATCTGCACTAAATATATACAATTCATAGATGCTGCTCTCTCATAAAGCTTTGAATCTAATAGGCAGTCGTAACTACAGAACAAAAAGGCTTTAAGTAGCATCTAGATTGAAAACCTAAACATGTCTTTTTTTTTTAAGTGAATTTTCATATCTTTTGTGAGGATGGACTTGGAACGTGTTGAAGCAGCTCACTGCTTCTTGTGTTATGTGGCTAATACTGGATTTTTTTAATCCGTTAGGTGACAGTGGTCTGGGCATCAGTATTATTGGAATGGGAGTTGGTGCTGATCAGGGACTGGAAAAACTAGGTATTTTTGTAAAAACAATAACAGATGGTGGAGCTGCTCAGAGAGATGGACGGTGAGTTTTAAATTGAATTGGTTATGCTTTTTACAACTTTTTAACTGAGTACAGTTGTTTTCATTGGATATGCTGAATACTGTGAATATAAGTATAAAAGCTGAGTGTAACAGAATAAATACTGTATTCCTGCTTTATGTCATAGGGGTTTTTTTAAACACGGGTTTTATTTGATAGGGAATATTTTTGCAAAATAAGCATAGATCTGCTTACAACATATGTAAGAACAACATAGAATGTGCCCATGTGCAAAAGTGCCACAAAATTATGTTGACACCTCAAATCACCAATCACTATGTAAATAGTAGAAAAAATAGAAAGACAAATAGTGTATGAATTCTAATTGGTGGTCTGCACAAAAGCTGAGGATCAAGATATTTTTTTTAAGCAGTTAATTTTTTGAGACTCATAATTTTTCATTATAAATACTAGTGAGTTTTCAGTGAAACTTGTCAAAAAATTAAGCCAAAATATTTTTACTGAACTGATAGCTAATAATTTATTTATTTTGCAGAATTCAAGTAAATGATCAGATTGTTGAGGTTGATGGCATAAGTCTGGTAGGAGTGACTCAGTTCTTTGCAGCCACTGTACTAAAAAACACCAAAGGCACGGTGAGGTACGTATGTTTTCTGTGAAATATTACTTTGATTTTGTCACTTTGATTTTGTCATTTTTCATTAATGGAGAGTACAAAACTGTAATCTGAAAGTTTTATAAAGACATTGTTGAAGGCAACAGTAAGGCAAACTAATTTCTTACGCATATCTTAAGCTTTTTGCTGCAATAATTTATTTGTCTTCTGCAGGTTTCTGATTGGCAGAGAAAAGCCAGGAACTCAGAGTGAAGTAGCACGCCTCATCAGTGAGACCTTAGAGCAGGAGAGATGCTTGTATGAGCAGCAATATGTTCATGATGATACAGAGCAGGTAAAATATCATGCATACCTACATATTTTTAAAAGTACATTAGCACTACATGCACATACATAACTTCGGGAAATGAAGTAGATGTTTTTTGAATCAAATTGAAGCAAAAAACCCAAAAAGACAGAACAGGTAATTTGTTAAAACCAGAAATGACAAACTTCATACATTATTATTACAAGGCACATGATTATCACTACTTGCTATCCTTCCAATTTATCAACAATCCAAAAGGTATTTTGAAGTATCAGCTGTGTGTGATTGCTTCATGTGTGACTTACTCAGCTCTCTTTTGTGGAATGTTGATGAAGGTGTTTGCAAGTCATCTTCAAAGCTTGTGCTAGGTGTTACTATTCCTAAAAAGGAATAGTAACAAGTTGAGAAAAATTTTGCAACTGATTGGCTTTCCAGTGTGTTTTTGTTATTGCTGCTACTATAATGCAAAGTGTGTGTGTGTGTGTTATGATTTTCCCATTTTGTCAGGATGATGACTATGATGATGATGACGATACGTATGAGTCCCATTTACATGGAAAATCTGTAGAAGTTTTTGATCTTCCTGACAATGAAGATATTGGCTTACCACTGGATATGGATTCAGCACAGTCTCTTCTTAAATTTAAAGAGGTGTGGTGGCAATTTCTTAAATATTCTTTGTGATGGATCGGGATGCATCTGAACCTTATAAAATTTGGATATTATCTCCTACATGTCCCCCTCATTGTGCTTTTGGGCTTGTTTTCCCAACATTGCCATAAATCTCTGGTAAATGTTCCCTGAAATGTAGGTCTGCAATTTTCTGATCCCTGCTTCACTGTGCATATTTATATTATATTAAATGATCCTTTGATTTAAATGAAATTTTAAAAAGCCCTTGAAAACAAGCAGTAGAATCCAACATCACTTCCTTTTTGTGATGTCTGAACATTGCATTAAATAGGTATGATGCTTCTCTTAGTTCTTCTTTGGCCCATTGGGCTTTGTATTTATTTGCTGCATAGTAGAATGGCTTTAGCTATGAGGGGAGCATGCTGGGGCAGATATGCCCATTCTGAATGATCTTAAGTGATTGTTAGATGCTCTTCAGGAAGACAAGAAATATACATCTGATCTCTTGCTGTAGTCCCTGAGGTCTGCACTTTATTCTGTAGATGGGCTTTTTTTTTTTTTTTGGAGAGTTTTTTCAGGTGATGCCTTCTGGAGTTTTTTTATGGTGTATTTTTTGGAGGTAATGAGTTTGTAAACCCAATAGGGCATTCCAGACTGTGAATCTCAACTTAACGTAATTGGAAAATTGGGTTCCCTTTTCCCAAGGTTTTTATAAATGGGCACGTTTGCTTTATTCAGGTCTGCGGAATTTAGATGAGGATATAAGTGGTGTAGTCTTTGGCATTTAGGGGTCTGGGCTTCTTTGGTAGATGTAAGTCCTTGTCATTTCACTCTGGAGGGAAAAAATACACTGCAAAGAAACTTATCAGATGCCATTGTGCATAAAAGAGCTTATTTTAGTAAAGGATCAATATTTTGGAGACCTTAAGTCTGATCTCTTGATAAGGTTGATGATGTTGAGGAAGTTGACATTTCAGGCTATTGATCACTAGAGAACATTCACAGTTTCCATAGGTTAGGAAACATAGCAGTAGGCTGCAGCATCTTTTCATAATTGCTATATTTACTTGGGATACAATTGAATTCTCAGCTAGAATCATTACTGTGCTGTTATTAACAATCTAAATGAAGGCCAGTCATGGATTCATTTGTTTTAATGTATGTTTGATGCACTATGCTTTGTCACAAAAGAGCACAACAACAAAAAAATCCACAAACCAGAAACACAAAAACCAGCCAAACAGAACCACCCACCCCAGGGTTACAGATGGAAAGGGAGATATAAGAATTAAATAATAGTTAACAAAAAAATGCTCTTTTGCACTTGCACTGTTTTCTTAAGACATGTTAAGGATAATCTTTACATTTGGCTTAGGTGTAGCCTTTATTTTGAATAATCCTATAAAGATTTGTGGTGTAAAATACAAGGCTTAATTTTAGAACAAAGCCAGCATGTTTATTTGTAAGTGCTGGTAAGTAAAAATACTTAGTACTGGTAAAATTTTACTTGATTCTGTGTACTGGTTGTCATCATGAGCACATTGCTGCCTTTTCATTGTCTTGGCACGTTAAAATATTATATTAACCTACCCACTTTTCTTAATGTCTATACAGCAATGTAGGATTTTTAGCTGTAGGTGGTCATGAATTTATTTTTGTAGCAAATAGAATATACCATGGAACTTTTTGGTTTTGAGTTCAACTTTTTAATAAAAGCTCATGATTGGTTCTAGAATTGACAAAATAAGTTGACTTTCTTCCTCAAACCGTTTTTATTGTAGCATAAGGGAATCATGGACAAATAATTAAAACTAGGATTTCAAATGCCATTTTGTGTGCGTCCATATGATTTGTTTGTTTGTTTTTCAGCTACAATTGAAACATGCAGTAACAATAGCTGAAGTGAATCAGCTGAAGGAGAGAGTAAGTTTTCAGAGAATGTTATTATTGGGAGGGGGTAGAGGGTGTTGGTTGGTTTGGGTTTTCTTATTTCAACTTACAGATTTTACCAAGAATAGGCTGAACGCAGAAGGCAGCAATCTGTTTAAGCCTCAGGCTCTATGTACTATATGTTATGCTAGACAGGCATTTCTAAACTGAAAAGCTGTGTTCAAATTAAAAATAAAATAAAACCCAACAACACCACCAAAAAAAAAACCCCAGCAAAAACACCCAACCTCAAAATCTCTGCTGTGTTATTATAAAATGAATGCTTCAGCATTACTGCTTAGAGTAAAACTGAATATAATGGAGTACTGTATGAAACAAGCTCCCAAATACAAGAATGTTTTCAGTGGATAGAACTTGTCTTACTTAGTATAGACTTGGCATTTAACAGACAATGGTTCGTGGCCAACTTTCTGTTACCAGAAAGTTACCTTGTTTCCCTTTTTTCCCTTCTCAAATTTCTGACCTGTTTTGGGGAGAGAGCCTTTGCCAGCTTTTTTGGATTTTTTTTTTCACCTTTGGGAGGATTGTTTCAACACTTCAATTTTCTCTGGGAAAGGGTTTATTGTTCTTTTTGCTGCTTTTGCCACTGATGGAGGTCTGTGCCTTTTTCTAGGAATATTTGTTGTAGGTGAGCTGATGCTTTTATTCTGCTGCCCTTCAGTGTTGCCTTTCTGGGATACGTGCACCCTAGGACAAGTTGCAGCACGTGGCTGGGGTCAGGTAGCAAGTGGGGAGGGAATAGTGCTGCAGATTGTGATGATTTTGAATAACAGTATCTATTGGGGGTTTTCTTGCGCTCTGCAAATGTTCAGAGCTCTAAGTGTACAGGCAGGCAACCGAAACTTCTTTGTGTTCTTATGATAGTTCTGATTTTGATTTCTGACAGTGCTCCTTGTCCTTGCAGTGTTCTTGAAATTTGGCCCATCTGGATTATTAAAAAATATTTAAAATGTTAGTGTTAGTACAATTCACTCTGCCATTTTTAATTAAAGAAATTCTTCGTCCTTTCAAGATCTCTGTTACAACAGCAGTGATCTTAACTGGCATCAAAAGCACTGATTTCCTCTGTAAATGGTGTCCCCAAAGGAGGTGTGGACATACTAAGCGATACCCTGTCTGCTCACTCCAAGGCCTGGAGAACTTCATGTTACCATTCCCTTATAATGTGGCTGCTGTTAAGCTGAAGGGGCTCAGTCCCTTTCTTTTGTTATGGTAATGTTTGGTGTGGAAGACCAGTGTCTTGAAGGGACCAGGGAAGATCAGCTGGCCTCATTAGTTTTGTTCAAAAAACTGTTGGTAACAATGTAGTAGGACAGGAAGCTTGTCTTATACAGGTTAAGATCCTGTATCTCCAGTTCCCAGGTAAACAAAATAGGCCTCTCCAGAGGCAGAAAGAGGTATTGAGGTCTTGAATAAGTCAATACAAGCTAACAATAAAGGTCTTATTCATTTTATCTCTTTAAAAGGAAGCAATACTAATAAGGAAGCAGTAGAAAACTCTTGGATTTGAGTTCTAAACTTATTTGGATTAGCAATGGTTGGAAGAGTTGATAAGAGTTCTTTAAAAGTTCAGTGTCTTGTTTTAATATTACTGATAAGTATTTAATGGTTATTAGCTATTCTCTACTTGAATGTGTATAAACAACTGGTTTTTATTTCATCTTTTAGTTTAGATTAATTCCTTAAGTATCAATTTTTTCAGTTAAAAATTGTTGAAGCTGAAAAAAATGAATGGAAACTGAGTCGAGCCCAACTTCAGCAAAACTTAGATGAAAGCAAAGAGAAAATTAAAAAGTTAGAGACCTACTGGTTAGAGGCACAGAGTTTATGCAAAACAGTAAACGAGCATCTTAAAGAAACTCAAGAACAATGTGATGCCCTTGAAAAGAAATACAGCAAGGCCAAGAAACTGCTTAAAGATTATCAACAAAAGTAAGTACCTTATCCCAGGTTCTGTTTCTTGCTTGTATGTTTTGTATATTATGGGGAAAACTGACAGCAATACCTGGGGTTAGGATTTGCTTAGCATACTTTCTTTGCATTTTGTCAAGAGTTTAGGGAAGCAGCGGGCTATAGATGCTGAATTCTTACATACCTTAAGTCACCAGCTTCTGGAAAGGTTCTTCAAAAATTTTGCTGCTGCTTTTGATTCTAAGCTTAGGAAAAATGATTTACTATTTCAATAACAATTTTTTAAACAGCTTAGTTGAGAAACTGTAATGCATCTATACTTTTGGAAGGACTACTTGAAATTTGACGTGAGGTACTCAGCAATACCTTTTGCTGTTTGTGGAAAACCCCTCTAGTTTTGACAAACTTAAATGTTCCAGATAGAGTAGGCATCAAAGGATATATAATAAGAGCCAGATAAGTGTGATTCAGTCTGAGTTAGGGGTTGCAGGGGGAGTAGAATGAATTCTGAGAATTAAGGTTTTGGGGTTCGTACCTAGCCCATCAAAATGCAGCATGAAAACAGTATCTTTGGTCTGTTAACATGTTTGGGATTTTTAGTACAGGTAATATTGCTTATCCAGTATGCTTGTTGTCATACAGGTGTCTGTTCTACCTTTTTTCCTCTTAGCTAAACAGGAGCTAAATGCAAAATACTTGTAGAAGTATCTTGATAATACAGAACACAACCATTGATCTTGGTGGCTTGTATCTTAAATATCTCTACTTGCTACTTACTTTTAAAGGTAGTTTGCATTATCTTTAGGTCTGTAATCCACATTGGGAAATGTTACTTTTCCAAGTACTTTTTGGTGAGCTTTTTAAAGGTCTCCTTTCCCCTCTTCTCCCAAGCTTATCCACATGGAAGCTCAAAAGTACGTTAAAATGACTGCTAACAGGCTAGTTTCCATTTCCTCGCTGTATCGCAAATGCCCATTAGTCCTTTGACTGTCCCTGAAGCTTTTGCATTTCGTGTAGACGTTCTATGCTTATTTGCTGTGTTTGTATGTTATTCCATCTGACTTGCAGGAAAAAAGCAGCTTTTATTTTTGGTTCCTTCCTGCAATCATTGTTTCTTTTTGTAAAACCAGCCACTGCAATTTCTGAAGGATTTAACCAAGTAAGAACTTGAAATGCAACTTATTCTCATATAAAGAAGTTTAGCATAGCTTTTGGAAGGAAAATACTATGTGTGCATGTATCTTTGTGGAAAAGAGATATATCTTTGTCTAAGATGTAATGATTGGAGTCATGCATATATTTCATGCTTTAAATGTGTATGCAACTTGCCACTTATAAAAGTAGAGAGATGGTTGTAACTTCGTAGAAGAAGTGTTGCAACACATCCTTTTTCAGCCCAGAGTAAATTGTGACGTCACATATATTTTCTTTTGAAGACAGTAAGAGCAAACAAATACATAGGTCATTTTATGACCTTACAAGATTAATGAATCCGTTATACTTTAGAGACTTGGGTTTTTTTTTCAATGATTACTTACAGTGCTTTTTAATAAATGCAACTGTGTGTATTTCTATGTATTTTTCTACATTTCTGTATGTTACTGTTTCATATATATGTGTACATTTTTTTCACCAGAGAAACAGAATTTATGAAAAAAGAAGAGGATCATTCAAGGCTACTTGAAGAGAGAGACCAGAAATATGCAGAACAGCTGAGAGTATATCAGGAAAAAGTAAAGGAATATTATATTTTGAAATAGGCTTCTGCATTCTCACAGGGTTGTATTTCACTTCTGAATTTTAATTCTTGCAGATTTCAGAGCTTGAAAGTAAATTAAAAGTATATGAGAGAATGCCATATATGTTTGGAGGTGGCAGTTTATTGGAAGATGTCTGTCAAAGTCCAGGCCAATATAATGAAGATTTGAAGACTAAAGAAGAAAATGAAAAAGAAACTGAATCAATAGAAGACAGACTAAATTCTTCCGATATGTTAATTTCTGGTATGTTATGGGATCTTTGATTTGCATTTAATAAAAATTAATAGTTATATGTGTAGTAGTTGTTAAAAGAAGTTGTCTGCTATTTCTTACTGATTGGGTAAATGTTTGACCTGAACAAGTGTGGATATATTTCTTTAGGTCCTTCAACATTTTTTATATTTGTAGTAATGTATTTCTTAAATGCTGTGGGAAAAAGGAGATAGGTGGAGAGAGATCCATCTTTACTGCTCCTCAGGTTCTCCGTTGGTGAAACTGGTAGTATTAGTGGGACTAAACCACTGAGATTTGTCAGTTAAAATCCCACTGATTTTAAGCTATGATTTACTCCAAAGCTTGCTGGTTTTTAATTTGTTTTGTAATTTTATGTCTAGAATGTTATAAAATATCCAATGGTGGTTTAAAGGAGGACATTTTAAAAAGATGTGGTAGATGCTTATGTACTTTAAAGAGTCTTAAAGAACAAGGACAGGAAAGTACATTTGGGGCACAAATTCTCACCTATTTGAAAGTAAAATTCCATTTTCAAGCCATAATACAATTATATCCTGATCTGATGGATTTTTTTCTTTTAATTGAAGAAATTGAATAGAAATATATTAAAAAATAATTAAAATTGCTATCACAATGTTAAAATATTATAGTATGATAGAAAACAGTATTTTCACATGGTGAAATGGTAGCAATGATTAACAGGTAAAATAATTGTGATTTAACTTTTGAATATTCTTCTGGACAGTGGGTTGGAGAATTTGCCTACCAGTTGTTTTGGACTCTTTTTTTTTTTTTTTTTTTTTTAAAGTAGTACATATTTGTTGCAGATTTTGATGCTTTTGTTGGGGATACTCCCAGATTAGACACCAGCGCACACAAAGCAAAAGCTCAGCTTGCTTTGAAAGTAAAACGCCAGCCACCTTCTCGATCAAAGCTGAAAGAATCGCTTGGGGCTGGACAGCAGACTGCAGATCTACAGGTACCGATACTGGTAGATAATTACACATTCAGGAGCCTGAATGTATGTTCAGTTTTATCTGTATTTGCAATTTTAAGTGTTGTCCGTCCTTCATGCAGACTGTGACAAAGCATCATATTTTTATGCTGTAAATGAAAACCCTGTTTGGGTTCATACCACATGTCATCTCTGATATGTTCTTTCTGGCACAGCTAATTTGAAGTTAGCAAAGAAATACGCAAGCTTGTTGTGTTCTGCTTCTACTTACTGAAAGTTTTTGGTATAGTGACAGTGGTATGTTGTGAAATATGTTTATCTATCATGTAATTCTCTCGTCTGAAACAAGTTAGTTAACAAATTTCTTCAAAAAGTAAGCACTCTGAAATGCTTCATTATTCCATAAATAATCATTTAAGCCCACAAAAGGTATACCAGTAAAATATTCCAGCATGTTTCTGGAAAGCAGGTTAATTAGAGTGTATATAGTTAGTATATGAAATAGCCTGTCATAGAGGGAGAAGATTGAGCTACTTCACTTAGTCTAAAAAATGGTTGCATTGAATTAGAATGACCAAGATATACCAGAATGTTTCTGACTTGGCTGGAGAAAGATGATTTAGGATGTGCAGAAAGATCTGTGTATGGAACTTAAAATTTTCTGAACTGAGTAAGTTTGTGTGTAGTACAGCATATCCTTAAGTCTAGTGGAAGATCAGATAGTAAATTATTATATGTCGTGTTTTTCATAAAATAACTTTTGTATTTGTTGAAGGATGAGGATTCAGAAGATACTGTTCTCAACAGAGAACTTTCCCCTGTGTACCTAACCAAGACCTTAGAAACAAGTGAAAAATTAACTCTCCCACACCTGGATGACATAGATCGAAAGAGTGAAAAGCTTGAACAGACAGAGAGCACAGAAAGTCCTCTAGAGTCAAGTCCTTCTGCTTCCACACACTCTTCTCCAGTACACAAACCAAACAACGAAAATAGCACAACCACCACTCGTTCACCTCCTCCTGAAGAGATGGCTCCAAATTCTCCTCAAGGGTATTCCAAGAATGTTAAGCAAAGAGAAGCAAAAGGGAAAGGCAAAGAAGCCAAGGGTAAAACTTAAGGGTTTATTATTATTTTAATCCTTTGGGTTAAGGTATTACGGATTTCCGATAGAAATTATTATTGAACAGTAAACTACTTTGAGGGAAAGTGAATTGACTACAGAAATAATTACCTGTTCTAAAACCGGTTCTTAACTCATCAAGAAAGTTTAAAGTTATCAAAATGTATGTAAGTTCATTGTATTCTATTTTTACTTATTGAAAGTAAGTGGTAGTAGTATGTTCTGAAAATAAGCTTATCCTTTTAATTCCTCCATCTGCAACAGGTTCATTACCAAATTTCTACAAAAGCTCAACATTTCTGAAATAATTTACAGCACCAAGAATCTAAAAGATGCCTCCAAAATAAATGCTGTTTCAATAAAAATTATAGAAAGGAATAAGTCTAAATCAGTTTAGTAAAAGCTCAGACCTATAAATCTAGAGAGTCTAAATAGTTGCCTTGACATAAGCTAAAGGGGAGCTAAGTAATTGACTGTGGATAACCAATAAAGGTCCTAAGGCATTTTTGCAGAACACTAGCCTCTTAAGTGACAGTATATTGGAGAGTAAGTCTGACTGATTTCCTGATTCCCAGTGTTGACTTTGTACTTCCAGATGTTATACAGGTGTTTAAACAAGATACGGATTCTGAATATTATGGGAATTACTGCATTATTCATCTTGCCCTCTTAGGATATTTCTCACTAGGAAAAGGTTGAAGGTATTATAATCAGCTTAGTCACTACTAATCATCATTTGATTGAAATATTTGGCTTTTTTTCTTAAGCATAATTGAAAAAGGGATCAGATAAAATGTTTTAAATGCTTGATATATCCTCTAGTCAGCTAACACAATATATAAAAGCAGATTATATTTGCTGTCTTTTCTGTACTGCTCAGACAAAGCCTTTCTTTTAATACCCTGAAAACAGGATTTGCTTTATACTCTCCTCATTCTATGTGTTTCTATAGTCTTAAACAAAACTAGTCTCTACCCTAGCTTCTGTTAGTAAAAAAACCAAAACTAGAACCCCCACAATTTACCAAAGCAGCTACTTCATATATAAGTGATTTTTCTTTCTTTTCTACATTTTTTTTTTGGTGATGGATAAAGCATTGTAAACGTTTTCCTAAAATTGGCAGTCAGTGGAAGAGCTTATTAATGCAGTACATCAAAGATGAGGATTAGTATTGAAAGCTTGCTCTTTGTAGGCAAAATGGCACTAAATGCTAGCTTGTTGCATTCTAACCATATTTAAATGTCTACCTATTATTTCATTGAAATAATCCTTTCTATTACCTTCCCATCCATTCATGTCTCAGTCAGTACTTTAACCTATTGTACTGCGTTTTAGAAATTACCCCTTTTCTTAGAATACTTCTTCTGGAGAGAGATGTGGAAACAAATGTCAGTATTAAAATTAATTCTTCTGGTTTTGTATTTAAGCTGACAGAAAAAATAATCGGTTTAACTGGTAGTTATAATTTATTGGATGTTACATTTTTAGAAGTAGTGGTTAACTAATTAAATAAAGTTCTGATATTGATCAGAAACTACTGAGCAGATATTAAAAAAGGGGGGAGGGAAGGAAACCTCCCCTGACTGTCCAGCAGGTAAAATTTGAGATAACTATCTATGTGTTTCAGGAAAGGTGATGGGCGATGATAGTTGCCCTCAATTTTGTGTAGTGAACATGATTTTTGTTCTTTCTGATCCTTGAAGGCATCTGTGTACATTACTTCATGTCAGTTGTCATCTTGAAGACAGAGCTTAAAAACCTACTTCGTCTCACAAAAAGCAGGCTTCATCTCTTTCATAGGCAGCTTAGTTATGCAACAGTCATGGAGGAGCTTCAAAGCCCAAATTCTTCAAAATAGTCACATTTTGTATACTGTTACCAAGAAACTTGGTTTCTTAGGATCTGTCTACTCTCCATGTACTGGCTAGCATGTTGTTTCGGCAGGTTTTCTGGAGGTAGCACCTTGCATTCATAGCCCATGTTCCAATTAGCTAGCTGGACTAGCTACTGAACCAGAAAAAAATGCAAAAGGAGCATCTTATAATACTTGAAGCATAGTAAAGGACAATTGAATGCTGTATTTGCTCAGCTGTTCTTTTGAAACTGAGTTTCTTTAAAGCATCTTATTTGTACTGGTTATCTAGTTGGTGTATTTTAAGGTTGACATTTTGCAAAAGAAAGAGGTACTTTTTCGTAAACCTGTCTTAAACTACGTTTTGGTTTAATTCACTGAAGCAAAATGCTGCAGTATGTTTTCTGTTTCTGTAGACAGTATAGAATTACTGTTTATCAAAAGCAGTATTTTTGATCAGTCATAAACAACTGTTGTGTTGTCATTTTTCAATGGTACAGCACAGCCAGAATGGTGAGAAGATGCTCTGAGAACAACTTATGTTGATATGGCTGTAGTATTTTCAGCTAATATCTTCATGTGTGAATGTGAATTTAAGTTACTCATATTTTAGTATCTTATTTACTTACAAGCATCATCAGAATTACTTGAAACTTGCAGATCTTTTTAGAATAACATTTTTATTTTTCACTCCACTATGAAAAGCAGAAGAAAAGAAGAATGAAGATAGGACAGTAGAAACAAATGAAGGAACATCATCAGGGAAGTCCAAAAGGAGATTTCCAGATTTTGGGTGAGATTTTGTTTGTGTTCATTTCAAAACAAATAGGTTTCAGTGTTACTTTTGGAGAGTATCATGTTTTCTCTCAAAGAATTTCCTGGAGTTCTTTGGTTTTTATCTGAATGCACAATAGCTCTTGGGCATTTTCAGTGTTTATTTTGATTATATGTGGTCCTTGAAAGTACTTGCATAATTCTGTCATGGTTCTTGAGTAAAAGATGAGTGACAGTACTTTTTTTAATTCCATGCATAATCTGCAAAATCATGCTTTGTGTAACAACCTAAATGTGGCTTTTTGTAACAGCTGGAATCAGTGTAGAAACTAGCTTATTGATTAAAAAAAAGTCACACTGTGTAAATGTAAATGCTTTATGAAAATTGTGGGTTTTTTTACTTCAGTGGATTACGGAAATCTGGAGGCAAGGGCAAGAAACACGAAAAAGAAAACCTAAGAGGTTCTCTGGATAGCAGGTAGTTGTTTTGTTTGTTTAATATATGCATAATGTATTCCTAAAGATTTTAACCTAAGTATCTGTTTTAAAATTATCATTACTATTTGACTTTAAAGTACATTCAAGTATAACAGTGGTAGAATATGACAGTTAATAAGATGCTATAGAGGTGAACTTCTAATCTCCTGAATAAAGAAAAATATATAAAATAGTATAGAGGAAACAATAAAACAGGGTTACATTTTAAAGTGGCTCAGAATATTAACACCTTGTGCCCTATCTTAAATATAAAAACTGTATCTTGCTTAGGAAGATTAATGTTGAGTAAGTTAAATTAGCAAATTATTTTAAATTGTTAAATTGTGTGAAAAACAAAAAACACTTAAATTTGTGTTGTTCAATAATTCAAATTATTTTGGATGGCAGTTTAAAGGCAAGTATTGTTTTCTTTGTAATTATCAATTGTGCTATGAAAAGGATGAGAATTAGTGGTGTGTGTTTCAAGTTTGTTGTTGTATTGCATGTGGGTTGTGTGTCTGGGTACAGGGTGAAGTGGTTTGCTTTTTAAGCACAATTTAATCTACTTGTTTCAGAGGTTCTCGAGAACTGTTGGATGACTCGGGCAACAATCTGTCTGCATCCGATTCAGATTCCCCTGTTCCTACTTGCATGCCTTTCTCTTGGTTTGGAGACAGCCACAAGGAGCCTCAGATTTCTAGTAGCAGCTCGCACTTCGCTCAGAGTGGGCAGGACAGTTGTGAACCCGGTCAAGAGAAGAATAAGACCAAGGTAAAGATGACTAATTTGTGCTCTGAATGTTTAAGCATTACATCTTGATAAAGTAAAAATATCAGTCTTTAGTATGTGGAAGCTTGCTGACTTAGTCCTTGACCACATCCCCTCTTTCAAACAGTGCTGCAGAAGGCTGAGGCTTCACAGCCCTCACAAGCAGAAACTGTGTGAGTGTTCCCATTCCCTCCTGTTCAGTTGAAGCATCAGTGGAGGCTATTCAGGCTGAAATAGCATCTAGGAAACAGTCACAGGGTATGTTATTTCACTGGTTTATAATGCTAAAGGTAATGCTAGCTTTAGGACAGCATAATTTTAAAAGCCAAATCTTTTTCCCTGTCTGATATAGTCTAATACTTGGGGGAAGTATACATAAATAGAGGTCAGCTTCCCAGGCAGTTTGCCAACCACCTCTTACCGTACTGATATGTAGGGGTGAAGTGCCAAACAGGTGGATGGTTTTCATTAACGAATTTAGTGTTGAAAGCCAAGAGATGTGCCTTCTAAGAAACTGCTTCTGAGTAACAGATAGCCTTCTAATAATTTAAAGCCTTTTAACCAAGTCTTAAGAGGGAGACTACACAGTTCAGTCTATAATCATAAAGTTACCATCTTCACAGTTTAAACTATTGGAAAGTAATGGCTGTAAAAAATAAGAAGTGTAGTGTGTGCTGTCTAAATAGTTTGTTAAAACCTATTTAAGTGTAAGACTGTTACTAACAATCCTATTAACCTACCTCCACTCTTGTTTCCTTAGTATTTCGTCAAATTCAAAATTATAGCTATTTGAGTAACCTCGAAAGCTATTTTTGAGTTTCACACTTTCTTTTTTTTTTTTTCACTTTGGTTATCTAAAATACCCTTTCACTTTTTCCTTTTTCTCTGTGCTGTTAAAGAGAAATGAGTCACAAGTCTAGAAGAGAAACTTTCCGGGTTGTAGTCCATGAAGTCACTGACAATTTGCAAAGGCAATTTGTTAAATTGCCTTTTGTTTTCTTAGTGTGAATTTACAGTTCCTATGACAGGAGTAAACTGTCTGCACACATAGTTTGTAAAGTGGTTTTAGAACCACTTACCATGGCACAGGAACTTAAGAAGAGTAGAAATTTTTAATCTCTGAAGTACACTAACACTTTAGAGAATACTGTCCGCTACGTGTCAGTCTTACGTATTTACAGCTCCTGCGTTGTTTGCTTCTGTTGAAGCATGCAGTGGCCAAAAGATGTTTCTTGGGTAAATAACCCAAGGATCTTGGGAGTGCAAGATCCATGTTGAAAAGAGTATGCATACAAGTTGGTACAATTTTTGATTAAATGGGAGTGCATGACTGATCTCCTAATAGGCTTATAGCAAAGTTATCAAGAGATGTTTTCCTTACAGATAAACATTCAGTGGTTTAGCTTTCAAAGTCTTTGGTTCAGAAGAATCCATTCGTCCCCACTTCATTCATCCTTTGTCTGATTCAAATAATTTTTCTGAGCATAGTAGAAGTCCCACTTGCATTTCTACTATAAGCTCCTGTAATGTGCTTAAGCACCCCATAATGATGTTTATATAGATGCTTTTCTTGCAATCAAAAAGGTATAGATCTTACCAGACTGGGTGCTGTTTTCCTTTCCATGTTGCCTTGAAATAATAGCCTTTTCTTCTCATCGTTGTGTATTTCAGTTGATTATCACTTTAACCTTCCAGCTGGTTTCTTGCCTACTGTTTTATTTTTTGTTTCCTTCTCATGCTCCAGTATGTAATTGCAGTTTACTGCTCTTTTCCTTAGTGCCAGTTGCAAACCAGCAGCTGGAAGAATATGTAAGTCTTCAACTATCTTTCCACTTTATAAAATGGTGGAAAGCTGACCTTGTTAAACAACACATCCTCATACATTAATTAATCCTAAAATCATACTCAAGCTTTCCCAAGTCAGGCTGGTTTTACTTTGCAACATTTGGGGTCTTTTATAAAGACAGTAATGAGACAGTAGCTACTGCTTGGAATGACTAATCTTTGTAGATCTTAACCTGCAGTTGATCATTAAGTTTGCACTACAATAACAAGACTTTGACTGGTAAACCTCACTATGAAAATACATTAAAACTGAAAAAGAATTGTGCTTGACCACTCAGCAGTGAGTCTTGTTACTAAAAGAACATAACGGCAGGGACAAAATCATCTTCCCAGAATTTAAAGAAAGAATACTCCTTTCTGTTGACTTTAACTCCATAATATTTATTGCTTTTATGTCTGTAGTATCCCATATGATTAGGTGAAAATGTTTCTTATATGATCAGGTGAAAATGTTTCTTAAAGAGCAGGTAAAAGTACAAGCCCTAACGTAAGAACTTTGTATTGTAAAAATCTCTGACTTTTGTACTGAGTCTTTTGCATTGTCTATAACTTCTGTAGTTGAGTTTTAATATTGATGGTGTAAGGAATTAAATTTAATTTAAAGTGGGTTCTGTTTCTGCAAAATTTGCCTTTTAAAATTATGATACCTAGAAGGGTTTTATTTTCTTAAAATGATACTGAAGTTAGTCTTAAACTTCTAATTTGGCAAATTAATGAATCAACTTCTTGTTCCTTGTGAAAGCTGGAAACACAAGAACTAAAATGTTGTGATCTGAGTCTTTGCAAACTGTTCAGCCTTATGAGATTTCTAAATTACACAGTTTGTAAATTAGTCCCTTTACATAATCTACCACTTGATTTAGTCCCATTGATACAATGCAAACATGTACATACCACTCATATGTAGGTGTATGCGATGTTTAATTTTAGCTGCAAGGAAGAAGAACGCTGGGATGTAAACTGTTTATATCCTAGTACCTCAACACTCAAGAAGCATACCTATAAAACCTCTTCTGTCTGAATTCTGTGCTCTTCCAGAATAAAAAAATCTTTGCAACTGGCTCTCAATCCTTAAAAGGAAGTTACTACTTCTTTAAACCAAATAGGAGCAGAGGGAGGAGAAAATGTTACAGCTGGTGCTGGCATGCTTTACTTTTGGTTGTTTCCTTCATATTTTTTTTAAGGTCTCATTAAATATTTTTCTCTAATATCATCCTGTCTTTTTTATTCTTTTTTTTTTGTTTGCTTGGTTTTTTGTATTTTTTTGTACCGCTTTATTTCTGAACTTCCCTTGATTGCTCTGCAAAGGTAGAAGGAGTGAACTGAGGGTAGCTAAAAGAAAAGCTCCTAAATAGATTTTCATTTGGGGATGAAATTAATTGGAGAATAGGTTGATGGGCAAACTATTCTGTTGTTTCTGGTTATACCTTTTACATCTAAAAGACTGAATAAGTACCTAAAATATAATGTAATTTATAAAATAATCTACATGGGTAATTAGAACTCCATTTTTCAGTTATGTACAGTACCACCCTATGAAAGGTAGAAGAAAAACTCAAGTTGCGCTTTCGGTTGGGGTTGTTGGGGTGTTTCTTTTGTTTGTTGGGTTGTGGTGGATTTTTCCTTGGGTATTGTTTTGTTTTGTTTCTTTGGGTTTTTTTTTGGTTTTGTGGTTTTGGTTTGGTTTTGGGTTTTTTGTTAAGACTGGAAATGTGAAGCAGTAATTTAGGGGAAAAAGGGAGTGCAAAGATCAAGTATCCATCCTAAAGCCGAGGCCAGAACAAAATTTAGAGTTGAGTTTAAACTGAAATCAAGTTTAAACAAGAACATCAAGTTTAAATCAATGACACAAATACAGAAGTACTCAATGAAGACAACTGCAAAAACATAGTTCTAAGTTCAGTAGCTTACAGGAGCATCCGTTACTGAAGAAAAATGTCTGTAACATCAATTTAATTTAGGATCTCAAATTATTTATGCATATAGAGATATAGTATGGCATCCTTATAAAGTATAGTTACTTGATTAGACACGTAGAGAAAATTATGGTAAATAATTGCTTACTGTTTGTAGACAGCACAGGGTAGTGCTGAGAAATAAATTTTAGAAAGGCAAAAGTAGGAGGCATGATTTTGGCAGAGTTATTTTTACTCACTAAAGAAAAACATTGTAGAGGTCAGGATCTGAGTTGGAAATGGAGGTAATCAAACTAGAAAATATTCTGTGAAACACATACATTAGTATTCTTTAGGAGGATTTTCTTACCAAACCCTCTGTGAAGTTTTCAGGTGTAGCATCTGGGGGGTTTTTGTATTCTTCAACTTCAGTCATAAGCTGCTCAGGTAACCTGCCTGAAGTTGTACATGTAGTGGCTGCTAAGTAAGTTTGAACCTAGATCCTGCTGCTTTTAGATGCAAAGGCAGGCATACAGATCCAAAAGCTTCCTTTAAACACTAAGTGTAATAACTAAATGTAAACAGTAAATGCTATGAAGATTTTACATTCTTTCAATGTGATAGTTCTTACATTAGTCATGTTTCTAACCTGAACTTTAATTTCTTAGTTTTTTAAAAAATATAATAGTAATTTATTAAAAGAATAAATGTTTTAAAATCTTTCATTTCATAAGAGTGTTCTATTTTGAAAATAATTTGTTCAGGCTGTCAAACTACATAATTTCTGTAGATTTACAGTGTTAAACCATTTTTTGTAGACATAGAAATAATTGCTGAATTTCTAAAATGTTCAGCTTTGTCATAGTGTTTTTACACTATTTGGTACTT